>CATIWJ010008153.1:0-18050 GCA_949640765.1 Croton laevigatus | reverse complement strand
GGAAAAACAAAAAACCTAATGTATCTCATCTTAGAGTATTCAGTTGCAAATGCTACATATTAAACACCAAGGATAATCTTGGGAAATTTTCATCCAAATCAGATGAAGGAATATTTTTGGGTTATGCCTCCAATAGCAAGTCTTATAGGGTATTCAACAAAAGAAGTATAATTGTTGAAGAGTCTATGCATGTTGTATTTGATGAGACTAATCCACTTGATCTAGAGAAAGGTATCTCTTTTGATTTTGTAGGTGAATTTGAGAAGCTCTCTCTAGATGAGGACCAATCTCAAACCTCACATCAACAACTTGACCCAAGTGAGGACAAAGGAAAAGAAGTGGTTGGTGTTGAGGGGGAGCCTAGCAATATGGAGCAAAACGCTAATGATGAAGCCAGCAAGGAGTTGCCTAAGGATTGGCAATTCAAGAAAGATCACCCGAAGGAGCTCATCATTGGAGAGGTATCTAAAGGTGTAAGTACATGTTCTAAACTTAACTCTTTTAATCATCTAGCGTTCATTTCTCAAATTGAACCTAAGACCATTGAAGAAGCCTTAGGTGATGAAAATTGGACCCTTGCTATGCAAAAGGAACTTAATCAATTTGAGAGGAATAAGGTTTGGAAACTAGTTCCAAGACCTTCTAGCCGTTTTATTATTGGCACCAAGTGGATTTTTAGAAAAAAACTTGATTAGTAAGGTGTCATTACTAGAAATAAGGCTAGGTTAGTTGCTAAGGGACAATCAAGAAGAGGGCATTGATTTCGATGAAACATTTGCCCTTGTTGCTAGATTGGAAGCCATTAGGATTTTACTTGCATTTGCATGCCACATGAATTTCAAACTTTTTCAAATGGATGTCAAAAGTTCCTTTTTAAATGGTTTTATAGAGGAAGAGGTGTATGTTGAACAACCTCCGGGTTTTGAACACCACCAATTTCCCAATCATGTTTTCAAACTTGAAAAAGCTCTTTATGGCCTTAAACAAGCTTCTAGAGCTTGGTATGAAAGACTTAGTTCCTTTTTTATTCAAAATGGTTTTGAGAAAGGCAAAGTTGACACCACACTTTTCATACATAAACATGGTAGAGACTTGCTTGTTGTGCAAATATATGTTGATGACATTATCTTTGGTGCTACTAATGAATTTTTGTGTGAGAAGTTTAGTAAGAAAATGACTAGTGAGTTTGAGATGAGCCTTATGGGTGAAATCAAGTTCTTCCTAGGATTACAAATCAAGCAAACCAAAGATGGAATCTTCATAAACCAAGCAAAATACACTAAGGAGTTACTCAAGAAGTTTGGAATGGAAGGCTCTAAGAGTAGCAAGACTCCTATGAGCACAACAACCAAGCTTGATAAAGATGAATCGAGAACGCCTATTAGTGAAAAGCTTTATAGAGGTATGGTCGGATCTCTTTTATATTTAACCGCCTTTAGACCCGATATTATGTATGATGTTTGCTTGTCCTAAAGAATCACATTTGCATGCAATAAAAAGAATTTTGAAATATTTATGTGGAACATTGCATTTAGGACTTTGGTATCCTAGAAATATAAGCATTGACCTAGTCGGCTATTCCGATGCAGATTATACCGGAAGCCTCTTAGATAGAAAAAGTACATCCGGAACATGCCATCTCTTAGGTGAATGTTTAGTCTCTTGGTTTAGCAAGAAACAAGCATCCGTTGCTCTATCCACCGCGGAAGCGGAGAATGTAGCGGCCGGTGCTTGTTGCGCTCAAATCTTGTGGATTAAACAACAATTGCATGATTTTGGTATAGAACAAAACCACATACCTAGTAAGTGTGATAATACTAGTGCCATCAACATTTTTAGGAATCCAATCAATCATTCTATAATTAAGCATATAGACATTAGGCATCACTTTATTAGAGATCATGTAATGTGGTGATGTATATTTGGAGTTGTGGAGACGAAGAACCAATTGGCGGATATCTTTACTAAGTCGCTCAATAAGGAAAAACTAAACTCTATCATTTTAAGATTAGGAATGATCGATGGTACGTCTCTCTAACTCAACTCTTTATTTTTACAAGTATTTGGTATGTTCATGCATTGATATATTTGTTTCATTGCTAAATAAATACATAATTGTTGTGCAAAATCTTTTTTCCAAAATCCCCCTGCTAAAATTTTTCTGCAATTTTTGACCTGAAATTGGGTTGCGGTCGCTACTAATGGGTAGTGCTCGTGACAAATTTGTTCTATAATTTTTCTGCTTTCAGTTGTTGTGTCGCGGTCAAGACTAATGGCTCTCGGTCGCGACTCGCTTAGAATTTCTGGGCATTTAATTTTACCGTGTTGCGGTTACTACTGTCATAGTCTCGGTTGCGACACAAGTTTCAAAATATTTTGACCGTTCAAAATTTTATCCCTTCACGTGGTTTTCACTCGGTTTTTGACTGTCATGAATTCTTTTGACCTTCTCTTTTTCAGGTGTCTCAGTCGCGACCTAACAGTCGCGGTAGTGACCCTACATAAGAATCTGCAGCTTTCTCGTTTTCAATCAATCTGCCATCAATTCTTTCACACTCATTTCCAACGTTTCAAATTCAATCTTTCCCTATAAATTTCGGCCTATACTCAGTATTTTTCATATCCAAATCAATTATCTCCTTCTCAAACTGTCAAAATTCAAAAGCTCTCCTTTTTTGTTAAAAACCCTTAAAAATTTTCTTCTATTTCTCTTCAACAAATGGCTCCTAGACTGAGGATTCCTTTGGCTCAAGCATCTCAAGGAAGACTTCTTCCCAACCAAGCTCCAAACAACCTAACCGCTCATGAAAGAAATTTTTTCCAAATGCACTACTCTAAAACCTTTGTTGGCATAAGAACTCTACATGACCCAACTTTGGTGGAACTTAAAATCCTTGATGAGGTACACACTCTTCTTACAAATGCCTCTCTCTTACCATTGCTTACATTGCTCCTACCTCTTACAAGGCCATAGCTTGTAAAATATTAGCCTCTCTCTCACCAATATTCAACCTAAATGAGAGACACCAAAAGGCCACAATTCAATCCATCACTTTTAAAGCCTTTGGTGCTCTCTACACCGTCTTTAGGGAACAATTAGCCCAAATGTTCAGTCTCTCCCTAGTAACCATTACCAAAATCGATGACATTCCTCTCCAAGATCAAATAAACACTTGGCAAGCCATTTCGGTGGACCAAGTTCATAACCCCAAGATTGCCAAATTCTCAACTCTTTCAACATTACAATATTGGCTTCTTCACCAATCCTTCTTTTTTTCTCTTTTGGCCAAGGAAGGGAGAAATAAGGTCTCCAAAAATGACCTTTTTGTTCTTCATTGTGCACGCACCGCTACTTCTTTTTGTGGTGCAACCGTGCTGGTGTCTCACTTTCTTGATATACAAAAGAATAAAAAAATAACACCATACATTCATCATCTTCTCACCTTCCTAGCCTCCCAAGTCATCAACAACTTCGATCATGACCCTTTGATTCGTTTCTTTTGTGAGAGAGACATAAAAATCACCAACAATAGTGTACTCAATCTTGCCTACCTAACCCTTGACTCAAAAATTCTTTCAGCTGGCTATCACACTTATCAAGAAAATAGGCCATCATTCGGTGAAGCAAGGGTTAGAGCTCAATCGCAAGAACCTCATGCTGACTCTCCTCCACAGCAAACTGCTTATAGACCTTCCAAAAGATCTAGAACCGAAGACATTCCAATTCATACTTCTCTTTCTTCCCCTAAAACAAAGAAAATAGGCATAGACTCAAGAATTGTGAGAAATGGCTCAAGGCTCTTTATCGCAAAGTTCAAGTGAGTTGCTCATCCGCTTCGAAATCGGATGATGAAAATGTTGATCCTCCAATTCCACCTTCTAGTGGAGTCGGTCCGTCTGTGCCTCCTTTGCCTAAAACACCATCTTTCTCTTCCTCTTCCGGTTCTTTGGAACTTGAAGAACAATTTGCTCTCCAAGAGAGAGCTAGTGGAGCTGCTGCCAAAGGGAAAGGAATCCATCTAGGAGATTGATTTTCTTTTGTGTTTACGTGTTTTATTTTTTGTTTGTTAGTGCATTGCTTTCTTTCCTTGGTTGTAATGTTTTTTTTTTATGAAATGAATGTTATTTCTTTGTCCAATTTTGCATATTTTTTTGATATTTTTGACAAAAGGGGGAGAAAAATAATGACTTGTGATTAATTAAAGATTCATTAAATTTTTTTAAAAAAAAATTATGCATCAAGTAAGGGGGAGCAAAATTAAACTAAAATTCAAATTTAACTTGAAACATATATCATGCACAGTTATATTATTGTTTTTTAATCACAATATCAAGTAAGTTTGTCAAAAAATCAAAAAGGGGGAGATTGTTGTGCCTTAGTTCTAAAATCCATTGTTTTAATTGTTTGACTAACTTATACTTAAAATTGTAAAGTTACTAATGATGTTACAAGTTGTTCAATGTATTTTTAGTTAATACTTTTCATCCCCAAGCAAACCAAGACGAGACTTAAGGAGAAAATTGCAAAAAAAGGTCTCAGCAACTAGGTCGCGACTACGACCCACCTGTCGCGCTTGCGACTAAACCATGAAGCTCAGCCGAAAATTTTCTCAAGCTTCTGGAACTCTCGCGACCCAAAAGTCTTAGTTGCTAACTTGTCGCTACCTTCCTCAGTGCCAGCTTCACGACCGAGACAACTCTCGCCACTACAAGTCTCACTCAATTCTCGCTCGCTATCTTCAAATTGAAAATGCCGTTAATGCTCAACTGCCAAGTCTCGATCGTTACCTACAGAGTCTCGATCGCGACATTGAAAACTTCAAAAGAAATGGCTACCTCATTAAATGCTTGCGGCTACTGCAGAGTACTGTTTATAGCCGTTGTAAGAGTTTTTAATGAGTCACGGTCGTGACCAATGGTGTCTCAGTCGCGACCCTGCCAACTTTTAGAAGAAGATTTTCTTTTGATTCTCCAATGGCTAGTCTTCAATTTTAAGGGTATAAATACCCATCAAAATTGTATTTATGAGGTTACACAACTACTGAAATTAATATTCTAACAACCTCATTATGCTTTATCTTTAATTCCATCAATTTCATTTACTTCTTGAGTGTTAGTTAGTTGGGTAATCTTTAAACCATTTCCTTTGTTAGTTGATTAGTTTAAGAGTGAGCTTTAAACTCTTATCTTCTTATTCATTATAAGTTTTAGGTGATCACAAACCCTAAGTTTGAGTTGAATTTGTAAAACCTCTTGTATTTCTTCTTTGTGTTTTAGTGGAACCCAATTCCTTTTTAGGATTGGAGAAGTGGAAGTAGGCAAAGAGTTTTTGGCCGAACCACTATAAAAATCCTTCTAATTGACCACCAAATTTCCCCTTAAATTTTATAGAAGGCCACTAATTCACCCCCCCTCTTAGTTGCCAAAAGACCAATAATTACAAATTCGACAACGTTGCACATGCTTTTCCACATCCTTTCGAATTGTAGGCCAAAAATAAGATCTTTGGACTAGTTGCAATGTTCTATCCCTCCCCACATTGTCTTCACCATGTAATTGTTGGATAATCTGCAATCTGAGGCTGCAATCAGGAATACAAAGTTGATTCCCTTTGAACAAAAATCCCTCTTGAAGCAGAAAATCTGTCTTCTCACTAGCCCTATACTTTTGCAAAATACCAGAAAAATATGGGTTAGTTTCAAGTAATGCAGCAAAAGAATGAAGACCTGGCACCTCCACTCGCATTTGAGTCAGTAACTTTTTCCGTTGACTCAAAGCATCAGCAACTCGATTAGAAATTTCAGCCTTATGTTTCACCACATAGGTGAATTTTTCCATGTAAGCAATCCATATAGCATGCCTAAAAGATACTTTATCCTGGATTTGCAAATGCTTTAAGGCTTCATGATCTGTGTACAGGATAAACTCACAAAGGAACAGATAATGTTGCCAATGTTTGAAAGCTTGAACAATAGCATAGAACTCAACATCATAGGTGTTGTATTGTAGCTTAGCTCCAAATAATTTTTCACTGAAGTAAGCTATAGGTATGCCACTTTGACTAAGGACTGCACCAATACCCACTTTCAACGCATTTGAATGCAACTCAAAAAGAAGTTGGAAGTCTGGAAGTGCTAATATAGGGCTTGTAGTAAGCTTGCTTTTAATCAGCTTAAATGCTTCTTCTGCCTTTTCTGTCCACTAGAAATTGCCACCTTTCATACAGTCTATGATTGGGGCCATGATACTATTGAAATGTGGAATAAAGCACCTATAAAAGGACGCCAATCCATGGAAACTTCGAATGTTTGTCAGATTACTTGGCCGTGGCCAGTGCTTGACTGCTTCAATATTTGATTCATCCACTTGCAACCCTTCACTAAAGATAACATAACCCAAGAACAACACCTTGGGCTCCATAAAGACATACTTGCTCCTTGCTGCATAAACTTTTTCCCTGCGAAGAACACTAATAACATCTTGCAAGTGTTGAAGATGCTCCTCCAGGTTAGCACTATAAATTAAAATGTCATCAAAGTATACAACCATACATTGACAAAAAAAATGGCCGCAACAGTTGGTTCATCACTCTCATAAAAGTACTATGAGCGTTTGACAACCAAAATGGCATAACTAGCCATTCATATAAACCCTTCCTAGTTTTAAATGTTGTTTCTACTAATCACCCGGCCTAATTCGAATCTGATGGTACCCACTCTTCATATCTAATTTGCTAAAATTGCAGCCCCACTAAGTTGATCTAATAAATCATCCAATCGGGGTATAGGAAAATGATACCTGACTGTAATCTTATTGATGGCTCTACTGTCTAAGCACATCCTCCATGTACCATCTTTTTTTGGCGTCAATAGGGTTGGGACTGCATAAGAGCTTAAACTCTCCCGTATATGGCCATTAGCCAGCAATTCCTCTACTTGCCTTCTTAGTTCTTTATGCTCCTTTGGACTCATCAGGTAATAGGGTCTGTTTGGGAGGGAAGCTCCCGGTTGTAAATCAATCTAGTGTTGAATATCATGCAGTGGAGGCAGGTCTATAGGTAACTCGTCTGGAAAAATCTCGACAAATTCTTCAATATTGGCAGCAGCAGCTGGAGGGCTATCAATCTGAATGTTGACTTCTCTGCCCACCAAAGTGTATACCACTTCTGATTTTTTTCACTTCCTCTTCAAAACAAGCCAAAAATAACAGCTTTGTTACTTTTTGGGTATCTACTTTCTGAACAGGATCCTTGCTCAGCATTTACACAATTTTCCTACCCTTAAACATGAAACTGTAAGTGTTAGCTCGCCCATCATGGATAGCACCCCTATCATACTCCCAAGGTCGGCCTAATAATAAGTGGCAGGCATCCATAACTACTGCATATTTCGAACCCACAAAGAAATTAATTAAGGCACGTTTAGAAACTGTTACATCGTTGCCTTTCTTGAACCAAGAGAGCTTGTAAGGTTTAAGGATGCAATTATGTCTCAATCCCCAATTTTTGGACAGCTTCGGTAGAGACAAAATTATCACAACTCCCAGAATCAATAATAAAGCGACAGACCATACCCAAGATAGTGCATGTCAACTAAAATATATTGGTCCGCAACCAATCACTGTCATCAACTTTTGGTGTGAGACAGGAACATCGAACCACTAACATAGTTCCCACATCCCCTGTGACAATTTCCTCGTTAAGATCTTCATCAAAATCTGGGTCATCTTTCACATCAGATTCTTCCTCCTCAAACTCATTTGCATCCACTACCATTACTTTCTTCCCTGTTGCGTTCTTGCACTCAGACAACCTATGCCCTACTTCCCCACAACTAAAACACTTAATACTGCTGCTGCCCCTGTTGGGCTAATTGAGATTGTTGTTGTTTTTCTGGGGAATCACTGCTTTATTGGAACTGCTGCCAGTACCACTGCTAGTCCCACCACTGCCGTTATAGTTTGTTGTTCGCCTGTTTAGTTTTTCCACCATTAATGCTCATTGGTAGGCGGAAGAAACTGAAACTGGATCAAATATGTTGACAATATCTTGAATCTGTACCTTTAACCCCTTAATATAACATGAAACCATGTGATCTTTTATTTCTTGTAAATCACATCGGGCGACTAGTTGATAAAATTTAGTAGTGTATTGCTGTACTGATCTCACGCCTTGCCTCAAATTTTGCAAGCGTTGAAACAAAAATCTCTAAAAATTGAATGGTAAAAATTCTGCCCGCATGTGTTTCTTCAACTTCTCCCAGGAATTGATCTTCGTCTTCCCCATCCGCATTCGCGTCAGTTTCTTTTATTGCCACCAAGCAGCAGCTCTATCTCAAAATTTGGTTATGATAAGGGAAACTCGCCACTCCTCCGGAACTTCCTTGAACTCCAAGATTTCTTACACAACAGATAGCCAATCCAGGAATTCTTCGGGTTGTAACTTTTCCCAAAATTTTGGAATTTCTATTCGCATACCAGAATCCCAACACCGGTGGTCATCTTTTACGTTATCCCTTTTAGGTTGAACCCTCTTATATGGAATCTCTTCACGCTCTAGCTCCTCGCGTTCCATCCCTGCAGTTGGATTCAATTGCTCTATCATCTGTGCCAATCTATCCATTAATTACTCAGAACGTCTATCAAACATTTAAATCATATGTTGCTCTAACCGTTGCTCCATCTGATCCAGCTGTTTTTGATTGTAAACCTTTGGAATACTTCTATCACGTTTGGGTTCCAAAGCCTAAGCTCTGATACCAACTAATGTAGAAACGAATTCCAGACGAAACAATGATAAATAAAATCCCTGTTTAGTCTGAGAATACCTAGGAACTTTATGGCCCTAGAGAAATAGCTCTGGAAGAAAGTGTTTATTTCATCAAAAACCATCTCAAAATGTCTCCAAATTATATATAAATAGTGAAAATAAAAAACCCTAAGCCAAAACTTAAAAGGAAAGCAAAATTCGAAATTAAAATATATTGTCAAAAATAGAAAAACGCTAATTTGAAGGCTTAAACGATGGAATTTGGTCAAAAGCGATGGACATCACAGCCAAAGGCAGTGAGTTTCGATCGTTGGCTCGTTTCCAATGAAATTAGGATCTGAAATTCCAAAAATCTCGCACTAGCATCCTTGGCCGCAAACTTGCTGAAAAGCCGCCGAAATGGGCCTTTCTATCCAATGGGCCTAAGCTGGCCTCCGGACTGACTTACGGTCTTACTTCTCCATAAAATTCAGTTCTGCTTTTAATTCTGCATCAATATATCATTATGAAAATTGATGTATCGTTTTGGAAATAAATTATTTAACTTATATTTCTTACTTTAAATATAAAATATTATTATTATTATTATTATTATTATTATTATTATTATTATTATTTAGCAAGCATATAATGATAAAATAAAAAAATAAATTATTAATTTATGGAAATCTATTTATTATATATAAGTAGAACAATCAACATGCTATTTTTAAAATAGCATAAACACTCAAAAAATATAATTAAAATTTAATTTAATGTGAATTATATACTTAGTAATGAAATCTTCTACATTTAAAGATTTTAAATACATAATTACCATTAAAAATTCTATACTAATTTTTAAATGAAATATTCTATGCTAAAATTTAGCAACTTTACTAAACTTTCCATAAACTCTACAAATCATAAGTCCTAATAATATTACATTAGACTCTAACATTTTCTTTCCACATAAATATAATGTGTCTATTATAATTACCCATAATTATTTAACTAATCCCTCATAATTATGGCCTAAAAATTGGATTTACTATAGTTAACTACAATTATTATCTACAATCAAGCATGTAATTTAGAAAATATAATAAAATTTTATTATAAGTAGCATATAATAAGGGGTGGCAGTACCATAATCCTAAATGCCTACCGTGAAAATATTGAAAGAGTGAAGGTTTGTACAAAAACTTTCTTTGTATATCTTTATTTTGATGCATTGTTTCTTTTTTTATAAAATTTCTTCTTCTTTTTTCTTAGAAAGCCAATGACAACAATATAGCAATTCTAAGTGTTTGTCAAACAATTCAATATCATTTTGATCATGGCCGCAAATAAATTGATGCTTTTTATTTATTTTTATGTATTAACTTACAATTTGCTTTCACGTATTTGAAATTCTTTTTTTTTAAAATAATTTCTTTCTTATGTTTTATGCTATAATCCATCTTTCACCATAATGATAACTAAAAAGTTTTGAGAAAACTATTGAATCTACCGCTATTACTTGAAGAATTAGAGCTTTAAAGATTCCAAAAGGATGAAAATCATATAATTGACAATGTTAACTAACTATATTATTTGTTTTAATAATAAAGTTTAAGATATAATTAGAAATGATCAATTTTTAAGTTATATCCATGCTAAATTCTTTTGAGCATATCAATATTACGCATAAATTTGAAATAATTTGAAAATGAGGATATTTCTATTTTTTTTTTCAATCTTTTATTTAATTTATGTCACTAAAATATTAATAATAAGACCCTTGAATTCAACATTTATTATTATATTTTTCTTGGATAATAATATTTATTTTTTAAAAAAATTTTAAATATGATAAGTCTTAATATGTATTAGGAACTATGTAAAATTTATATATTTCAATATTTTATCTGTAGATATTCCGATATTCCATACATGTCATAAGTCTCAATAATAATAATAATAATAATAATAATAATAATATTATTATTATTATTATTATTATTATTATTTCAGTTTATTTATGAATATTTATCTTTAAAATTATTTTCATATAATTTTAATAATTCATACTATGAAAATATAATATTTCTTAGATCCATATTGTAAAGTTAATTTTTAATTTTTACTTTTAAAGATATTATTATTATTATTATTATTATTTTAATTCAAATTTGATCACTTTTCATAGTTTATTTTTAATTTAAATTTATTTTAATATATGATATAGAAATTTAATGCTTACTTATTATATAAAGACAAAAGATGATGTAGAAATTTGCATATTTTATGAATTTCCATTAACTTATACTTTTTATAATAAATTATATTTCATATTCTTATATTTAATTTTTTTATTTGACTTTTAAAAATATAGAATGAAAATTTTAATTCTTTTAAAAAAAAAATACTATTGTGTTTGGTAGTGTATTAATAAATTTTATCGAATTAGAAAAATAGGTTCTATTTTTAATATTAAACTATTATATTAATTATACTAATGTTACGTAATTTTTCTTATCATTTAAAACTAAATAAGAATTTTAATTTTGTATATAATATCTCTAATTTTATTTCCCCATTAATATTGCTTAAAATTATATTAATTATCTAAAATTATGACTTTTTTTTACAAAGTCTAAAATTATGGATTAAAATGATGAGTTTATTATAATAATAATGACTAATATGGCTTTATTTATCTAAAATAATGGGTTCATTAAAATTTTTTCCAATCCATAAAGTCTAAATGTATATTTCAGTAAAATCATAATATAATAAAATAAAATAAATAAATATATTAACAAAATTTTTTAGAAAGAAATATATTAAAAAATTATTTATTAGAAAAAACTATGGATTAATTTAAGTACAAATTTTGTTTAGGTTCTATAAAATTATAATTATGATTATATAAATGTTTTCTTTTTCAATAACTAAATCAACTCAAATTTAGCATAACTGATTTTTTAATTTATTATTACAATATTTACTACTATAATTACTCAAATTATGATAATAAAATAATTAAATTAAATACTAAAATTATTTTAAATTAGATTCAATAAATTTTAGCTAAAAAAATATAATTTTTAAAAATTTTTTACTTTCTATAAAGTTAAAATGTATCTCAATCCAAAAAAAAAGAAAAGAAAATAGTAAAATAATCAAAAGATGAAATTTCAAATGTTTACACATACACAATTCATAATTCCACTTATTTATACTCTTACAAAAATTACTTATTTTGAATTTTCAATTCTTAATATTCAATTCTTTAATGATAATTATCAAAGTTAATAAATTTCTATAAGAAAAAGTGAAAAATTTTTTAATTTCTATTTTAAAAATATCAATGATAACATATTCAATCCTATTGTAAGACAAATAAAAATAGAAAAAATTGATAAATTTAAAAATTTATACATTATCTTATCCCTTTTTTTTTTTTTTTTTTAAATTACTCTATTTTAGCTAGAATATTTTTTTATCAAATCAAATTCAATATTATTTCTAAAAAAGGTAGGAATAAAATCCAATGAGGAAATAATATTTTTATTTTTAAAAATAGAAATTTACATTATATTTTAATATTAACAAAATAATTACAAAAAATTTAGATTAACACAAATAGTAAATAAATATGTCCATTGCTTAATTTTATTACATTAATTTAATAAATCATTATGATGAAAAATAATTTATGAAATTATAATAATATATTAATTTAATAACATTAATAAATCCAACTATACATTTTAAAAAGTTTAGTGATTTAAAGAAGGGAAATCGTTTTAAACAAATCAGAAAAAGGGATTTGTAGTTGACTCTTAATGAATTAAGAAAGATAATCACATTCAATTTAAAATAATCTCCTCGAATTATGATTTTGTTTGAAATCGTACATAAAAAATATTACGGGAAGAAATTTTAGTGTCATTTGGCAGGTATAAATACGCTAAAAAGCACACAAATCACTGTAATTTTGGCATTTCTTAAGCCATCGGACATATTAATCACTATATAAATTATGTATTAAATTATTATTAAAATTAGTGAATTTAGAAACTAGATTTTTAGATATAGATTTAACTAAAATAACTAATCTTATGAAAAATAGTAAGACGATGATTTTTTAAGAAAAATTATTATTTAAGCTAAATAACAAGATAATTAACCCAGATGCATAAATATAACGTAATGAACAAAAATGCAAATAAACATAACAAGCACAAAACAAATAAGCACAAAATGGTAAAATTATACTTAATTATAATAAGGTAATTGCAACACATTTGGTTGCAAGAATAATAAAAAAAAAAGGAAAAATAAGGTTAAAATAAAAAATAAATCTGGATAAGTAATCTTATGTGAATATAATGCTGTTTTGACATAATTTAACTTCTAGCTCTGTCATAAATCTAATTGTCGAGAATTCAACCAGATTTGAGCTAAATTAGAATTGTGAGATGCTAGAACTCAGGAACAAAATAAATTTGGAGGGTTTTTGTAGAGAAATGGTGCTTAAGAGAGAGAGATGGAGTTTCTACAGAATTTGGGGGTTCAGAATATTAAACTGTGTATGTTAGGAGATTGAAGAGCTAGGTTTATATCGTGGTTAGGTGTAGGCTAGGTTTATATAGTGGTTAGGTGTAGGCTTGATAAACATGAAATAAAACTATGTTTTAGTGAAATTAAAACTCAACTAGATAGAATTTAGGAGTCTCTATCTGAATAAAAGAAAAAGAAGGAAAAAAATATTCCAGAACATGAGAAAATTTGACCGGGAAATCAAGGGACTGGCTAACTACAGGCAACATGATGAGAAGTGGGCAACAAGATTGGAGGAAGCGGTACAGACTAGTCGGTGATGGTGATAGATAGCGATCCAGTGACCCAACGCAGTTTATGGTGATGATTGGTGGTCGGTAAAGGAAGCAATGATGCCATGTGGCAACTGTCAGTTGGGCCATGTGGCATTTACTTTGTATGGCGATGCCATGTGGCAGATGGTAGTTGGGTCATGTGGCACATCAGCTTGCTAACTTTGATTGCTGACTAGCACGTTGCAGCTTTTGGTGCCAGTAGCTACTGGCATGAAATTGGTTTTGGTGCTACCAATTTGATTTATCTGGGTTGGTCAATTTTGAATTTTTTAGGATTTTCCTTTGTTTTTAGTCCGTTTTTAAGTTTTCGAGTCTGGAAAAAACTCTTCGTTTAAGGCGAAGCATATCTAAGGTAGAAAATGATTTGCGTCTCCAAGAAATCGATCGGACTGAAAGAAAGGCTAAATCAGTGTCCAATTAAGTAAATCGGATGAACTAATGATGGATAAATGGGACGAGTTCTCAATTAAGGAAGTCAAGAATCAAGATCGGGTTTTTGTAGAAATTAAATAAGTTTTAATCGGGACTGTATCTAATTAATTATTTACAGAAAATAATTAATTAAACATAGTCTAATTACAAAAATTAAAACATAAAATAAATACAAATTCAATTTTCAACTAACTACATACACCCACCCGCCGCCCAATGCATGGGTAAAATACTAGTCCTTACAACAAGAATTTCAATTGTAAATTTGAAATAAAAGGCTCTTTTCACAACTCTCATCCAAGGAAGAAAGAAAAGTCAGCACTTGCTTCTTTTTCTTGTGCAAGAACTAAAGCAAAAATCAAATGTTTTAGATCCCATAAAATATGTTAATTACTCAATTTTAGGCTATTATCTTAGCTTAATTTAGAGAAAATATATGTTAATTACTCGATTTTAGGATATCATCTTAGCTTAATTTAGGGTATCATAGCTTGATTTTAGGTTAGATTATGTATTTATGTATATATATGTTAGCAGTCTTGTGATTGTAAAAGATACAAGAAAATATAAACTTCTTTACATTTAACATGGGATCAGAGCTCTGTTGAACATGGCGGTGGTCAGAAATGGAGTGGCCATCCTTTCCGATGGCTTCTGTCAGCTATTCTAATTGCTTCCATATGTTTTAATTTATGTTTGATAATTTATTTCTATTGTGAGGATTTGATCAATTAATATTGATTTTTATACCTTTATATATGATTAATGCTATAATTCTGTCAAATTAAAGCATTTATCAATTTTAAAAAAAATTTTATTACTTTTTTTTTATTTGAAGAGCAATTTTTCATTATGTTTGAAGAGCAGTATCACTCTGTTTGAGAGTTTTATAATAACCCATCTTGCTGTTATGTCCCTTCTGCTCTTCTATTTGTTAGTTCTGCAACATCTTCTGCATTTGTCGTGGCTCTTTCTGTTGATTTTGCAGCATATCCATTGTTTCTTCCAATTAGCTTCTGGTTTTGCTACTTTCGCATATACTATTTTTTTTTTTAGCTTTTATAGCGCTTATTGCTGCCTGTTTGAGAACTTCTGTTCAATTTAGAGAGTTCTACTTAATTTGCCGTGTTATAATTTGGTATTCAAAAGCAGTGTTTGATTTTGCTACTTTTGATGTTCAGAAGTAGTGTTCAGTTTCTATTGCTTTTCTATTGGCATCATTTTGACATTCCGGTGAATCATATCTTCCGTCTTATTTTCATCACCTTGTCAGCAAACTCAAGTTGTTGAGTGTACAGGTGTAATTCGGTCGGTATAGAATGAAATTGCCTATATTGAGAATCACAAATTTGAATAAAACTTGAGACACGAGTGCTGTTGTATATGTCATATATGTTGGGTAATGTTTGAGACACGGTCTCGATACCTTGCGTAGAAACTACATGGAATATTGCGGTGTCGCGAGCTTCACAGCTCTTTTGTTTATTTTTTCTTTTTTGTTTTAAATGTCTTGATTCTCAGAGATTAATGTAGAAATTTATTATTCAGGTTACTATCGTTACTTAGTCAATAAGGAGTCATATTCTTTTGGATTGTTAGTAGATATCTTATTTTTAGGAGAGTTTTTAGGTAGTGAGGTTGCTTCCTTCTTTTACATTTTTATTTATCCTTCTTCTACATTTTTATTTATCCTTCTTCCTGTATTTAATGGGTATTTCGGTTGAATAATTATATACCGAACTTTTATCTATTTCCTTTATCTCTGTATAGCTCTCGTCTCTCTCTAAACTTCAACATGGTATCAGAGCCAATAGTTATCCTAGGGAGTACATGAGTAAAAGAGTTTTTGGTTTTTATACAAAATCATGGAAACAGAAGCAAATTTTGCAAAAATAGCTCCTCTTATGTGGCAACAATTATCAAGCATGGGTCATTAAAATAACAGCACATCTTGAAGCATTAGATCTTTAGGAGGCTATTGAAGAAGATTATGAAATTCCTCCACTACGAACAAACCCTACATCCAGATGAAGATTAACAAAGAGAGAAAAATAAGAAAGTTTAAAGCTAAAGCGTGTATTTACTCCGCTATGTTGAATGCTATTTTCACAAAGTTTATGAATCAAACTTCAGCAAAAGGCATATGAGATTATCTCAAGAAGTATATAAAAAGACTAACAACATGAAGATGCATAATTTTCTCAGGGAATTTGAAAGCTTAACAATGAAGGAGAATAATAATATCAAAAACTATGTTGATAACTTGCTTGGCATAGTTAACAAGATAAGGCTTCTTGGTAAGGTTTTTCCCGATAAAAGGATTGTGCCAAAAATTCTTGTGACAATGCTTGAAAAATATGAATCTAAAATCTCTTAGAACCTTGAAGATCAAGGATGAAATAGTTGAGGGAGCAACTCATGGCAAGGAAGAGTTCATTCAATTACAGCATTTCACAAAATAAATTTCCTCGTTGTTCATTTTGTAAAAAATCAAACCATCTTGAAAAGTATTGTTGGTCTAGACCTGATATTAAATGTAGATCATGTAAGCAAATGGGTCATGTGGAGAGAGAGTGCAAAAACAGACAAGCAGCATTACAAGGACAAGTTGGAGATGATCAACATGAAGAAGAACAACTATTTTGAGCAATTTTTGTAGGGGCCGGCAAGTCTCAAAACTACAAAGCAAATTTTTGAAGGGACCGGCAAGTCTTAAAACTGCAAAATTTCAAAGTTTTTGAAGAGACTGGCATTGTTTCAAAACTGCAATAATCTTTGCGGTTTTATAAATTTCTGCATTAAAGGAGAGTGTTGGAGATTAATGTAGAAATTTATTATTCAGGTTACTATCGTTGCTTACTCAATAAGAAGTCCTAGTCTTTTGGGTTGTTAGTAGATATCTTATTTTTAGGAGAGTTTTTAGGTAGTAAGGTCACTTCCTTCTTTTACGTTATTAGTTATCATTCTCCCTGTATTTAATGGGTATTTCAATTGAATAATTATATACTGAACTTTCATCTATTTCCTTCATTTATGTATAGCTCTCCTTTCTCTCTAAATTTCAACCTTGCTTATCCTAGAAAATAAACTTGCAATAAAAGCTTGCATCATCTTAAGAGCTGTTAAGATTCTGCAATTACATGTGTAATTACGAATTCTTATTGTAATCAAGATAATGGCGGTCTCCATTCAATCTGAATACATTTTTGTTTGTTGGGAATATGTAAATTATTGTGGGTACAATTTGTAATTCAGTGGTATAGAATTATTGTCTCGAGGGTAAGTCTTGTATGAAGTCGTCTTTATATGCGGACCACCTTGTTGATTTTATTTTTATTTTTTAATTATTTTAAAAAATAAAATCATAGATTATTTGTATTTAGTTCGAGATCAATTTTAGAGGATCGCAGTTTATTGATTTAACTCTATGAGATATAAACCTAATTTTGTTTATTTTTTGGGATAAAATTATGATTTCGGTATGAGAAATCCAGCTCTTTGTTATTTCAATCCCTTTCGGTTCAAAATTCCAATCTGATTTGTTCTGTTGTTGATAAAAAAAAAGGAACAACAAAGTTGAATTGTACGTCAAAATAAAAAGGAAGTTTCAAGCTGGGTCCACCACCAACATTTGTGAACAAATTTCAACCTCCTTACAATAATTATTAATTACTTATGGTGACGGCAGTCAAACATTATGAACATTCAAAATGAAGAAACTTGTTATGGAGCTTTTAAGGGGCAAAGATACGTGTGATCTTCACAAATTCACAATATTAAATATTTTCCGCATTTACATGGTTGAATCTTCGGCTCAAACATTCCTACTAAACACTTTTTGGCAAAGTTTTTTAATAAATAATATTCTATACTTATCCTAAAAATAAAGCATCCATCTATTTCTTTCCCCACAACCACCCCCCCCCCCCCCCCCCCCCCCCCAAAAAAAAAAAAAAAAAAAGAGGAAGCATCCATCTAATTATTCT
>CATIWJ010008100.1:0-26837 GCA_949640765.1 Croton laevigatus | reverse complement strand
CTTCAATTCTTTTGCAAGTCTAACTTTCATCTTCACTTGTGATGGTTCAAACTTGCTTGGAGCTATACTTAAACACTTAAAATAACATTAGTAAATCACAAGTTCAAGTGAGTTTGTCAAATAATTAAAACCGAGGGATTTTGGCATCCTGAGTCAACACAATGGTCGCGACTCAATATTTGAATTGAACGGAGATCAGCAGATTGCGAGCATGGTTAAGGACAAGCTGGCTGAACAAACAAACCATTGCGAGCATAAGATTTCTTGAGGCAGGGGCGGGGCTTCTCTTCCATCAGTCCATGCCAGCTTCTATAGTGGATTGAGTCGGAGAAAGTAGAAAGGCATCTATCTTTGATCGAAATTGAACGAAATCAAAGAACTTATAGGGTTTGATGGGTTCCAGACGGTGGCGAGAAAGATGGCGAAGTTAAAGGAAGAAGATGAAGAAGAAGAGATGAGTGGCTGCTGGCATTAGGTTGTGCTGGCCAGAAGTAGAAGAAGAGGCTGTAATAGGTAGGGTTAGGAGAGAATATGAAGTAGAAGAGAAGATTAGGAAGAGGCAGCATTAGGGTTAAAGAGTATTTTAGATTAGAATATATATATATATATATATATATATATATATATTAGTTTTGGTTTTGGTCTCACATGACCAAAACTGATCACCGAACTGAATTTTTTGGTTCTCCTTTTTTCTACACTGCTAACCGAACCGAAAATTTGGTTAACCGAATTTTTGGTTCGGTTCGGTTATTTATGAACACCCTTAACGTGCGTGATGGTCACGACTTTTTTTCAAATGAATTTTATGGAATTTAAATGAAATAAGATTTGTTCTTGAAACTCAACATTTATACATGATAATGAGTATTGGATATGAGGAATTGAGTATGATAAATAATTGAGAATGAGGTCCAAATGATAAGAATGTAATTGTATTTGTGTTATGAATGATTAATTGGCTTAATGCTCATGTGGCTCGCTTTAAAATGCTAGTGATAAGAATACGATGCATCGTAGGATTAAACCGCGAAAATGATATGATATTGATACGAATGTTGATATGATATATGAAAACCGTATTGGCGTTATAGTATATAAATGGCTATACGGAATACGTGTTGGCTATGGAAAAGAATGAGAATATATAACCTATGGTATCAACGTATTAGTCTATAAATGGCTATATGGGATATTCATATGGCCCCGATTCTTATCGTCGAGTTCTTTCAAGTGCCACTAGAGCTAAAAATATGATTTGAATGAATGTTTGGCTAATACCATATTGTATTTACTTGTTTTCAATTCGAATGCTTATTGTGTTTTATTTAAGCGTTTTCAAATGCTTTTATATAAATGGTCTATTTCAACTTCGGTTAAAGTATCCACTGAGCAATAATTTGCTTAGCGAGTTTACATGTTTAAACTCGTAGGTTGAGAGAAGTAGCTGAGTAGATAGTCATCGCAGCCGGTCAGATCAGCACAGCAGATACATACTCTTGGTATAGTTTTGTTATTTTGATATATGTAGGCCCGGCATGTACATGAATCATTTAAGAATGATTATAGTTATGTAATCCTATTCTTTTAGACATTGAAAAACTTGTATTTATGTTGGTTTATATGTAATATTGAAAGTTAATTAGTTGTGACATCGGTAATGTGTTTAATAGAAATGTTATTGATGTAGTTGCAATTATATATGTAGGAAAGTATAAAAAGGTAACCGACTCAAAAACCAAGATAATGTAACGCTTCTTCTAGAGTCATTCGTGGGTCTAGAAGAGGAGTTACACGTATAGCCCTCTTATAGGTCTACTTCGGTAAGCTTATAAGGGGTGTTACAACCCTAACTTGAATGAATAGTAAAAAATTAGGGCTTATGTATAGAAGGCTGAAGATGAAGAGAAAAAGGCAGAAATAGGTGTTTTAGGCCTTAGAAAGCTTTGATTTGATTAGAATTTGCAAAAATTACCTAGGTAGGCATGTTACCTAGGGTTTATGTTCATTGTGTGATTATGGGATTTGTGTAAGAAATCAAGAGGAAATAGCTAAGGAAGGTCATTGAAAAGCTAAGCAATGCAAAAATAAAAGTTTGGTACTTTAACTATATAGTTTTTTGTTTTAGCCTTTATATAAATTATGTTTTGTAATAAAAATTATATTTATGCATGCTTTGAACTATAAATTTATGTGATGTTTTGTGTAAATATTTGTCTGGACACATGTAACGTAAAAAACGGACCCAAACGGCAAAAACAATGAAGCTGTCCAGCAAGTATCCTATAGGACTGCACGGATAGCACACTTGCGTGATTTTTCATAAATTATAGAAAAATTATTTCTGACTGAATTTTAAATATGTTGTACATTAACATGTCTAATATATGAGAAAAATATTTTTAGTCATATTCAGTTAAGATTTGATGATGAAAAAAATTATTTCCTGTAATGCAGCTGGCTGCAGCTCATGACTGGAGCAGTTTGAGGTTGAGGCTGATTTGGTCACTGTGCTTAGCCTAGCTTAGTCCAAAATTTTTATGAGGTATTCCTAACATGTCAAGCTATCTATAGTAAAAATTTCAGAATTTTGGACTTGTAAATAATCTTATATGTATTTTCAAAATGGGTAGTCGTGACGCAAAAAAAAAAAAAATACTAGTTAACAATAAAAGTATTACGGCATTAAAAGTTCATAAAAAAAAGAGAAAATAAATGCTTTAATTGAGAATATGTACATGTGAAATTGTTAAATATATAAATGAATGTTCAAGTTATGTCATAAAAAGGAAAAATTGCCATATATGAATATGGACTAAAGGTCAAAGGATATGCAGTTGATTACTATATATTGAATATTGGTTTATTATTCATTAAGTATGCCATATATGAATATGAAACCATTTGTAAACAATGTAAACATAACAAATGAACTTAAATATGCTATGCTCTACGTGGTTAAGTCGAACCGGGTGATAAGGGTACGATGTATCGTATTTCAGCAAGTTAGTGGTACCGCGACCTAGACAGTTGATATTCATACAGTATAGTATGGCGCCAAATTGATTGCTGAATAGCCATGGTAATCCAGTCTTGCACCTGGCTATCAGCTAGGAATAAGAATGCATTCGGTATTTCAAGTACTTTAGTACTGTAATTATTGGATTGATGACCATTATTCAGACAGTTTTCCTTATCCAAAAGTGCTGCTAAATACCATGTAGAGCAAAATAAATAATTTGCTGTATTGGTAAATAAATTTATTTACTTGCATACTAAGCTTTCACATCACCTGTTTCATTTTAATTGTTATTTGATTTTCTCACGGGATTCGAAAATTGTTTTGCTTTATATGTATAAATGTTTGTTCATATTTTATTTATTTCTAATAGTTAAAGTACCCACTGGGTAATAATGCTCAGTGAGTTATTTCTGTAACTCACAGAATATCATGAAGCAGAGTAGAAATTCGTCGTCAGTCCCAGTAGGCATCTTCAAGGTAGCACTAAGGTTACATCTTTTTATAATAGTACTAGTATAGTAGTGGCATGTATATGATAAAATAAATGCTCCCAGATAAATGATAGTACATATCTATCTTATAGTGTCTAAAACAGAACGAAAATTGGATTTGTGAACTGTTGATTTTTTTGAAGTGCTTATTTTTTAATTTATTTGAGGAGTGAGGGTATAATGTGGTTGCCGAAGTGTTTGAGTGATTGTCGTGCAGGGGTGTGAATGGGTTACTATTTACACTTTTTTGGGAAAAACTGCATGTGTAACGAAACTTTGGCGGAATTTCTGTAAAATTGGACCTAAAATTTGACTAAGTAAAATAAAATAGAAGCAAGTAAGGTGAAATTCGAACTAAATACTAAGACAAAACTTAAGAGTCACAGCTCCAATATCAGTAGGTAGCATTTCATCAAGGCTTACCTATTAGACCGAGATGGGATGTTACACGATTTCATAAATAGATTATGAAACTTTATGAACTTGCTCATTCTTTATAAACTTCAAACTTATTTTTCTATGTTTGGTTGTAAAAAACTTTAAAATTCAAACGTTGAATTTAAATTATCAAATGTGTTTCCATAAAATATCATAATAATCCATTTCATCCCATCATCACTCTATTTTGTCAGAAATAAATAATATAGTCCATTTATCAAAGAATTTCCTTTTTTTTTTTTAACAAAACATGTACCAAAGAACTTGAGCCTTAAAAAAAGGACTTATGTATTTATTTTGAAATTATAAGGTCTAAATTATTAATTAAGCCAAACCTCAATGGGTGAAAACATAATTTTGCAAAATAATAATACCACTAAGCCCCCCAAATGAAGGGATATTTAGGAAGAAAAATTAAACACGCAACTTGGACATCATCTTTGTCACTCAACATTCAACAAGATTAAAAGCTACTCCTGTATTATTCTACTTACTAATGTCAATCAAATTTTAGGGTAAATATCTAAATTGTCCTTAAATTATTAATCTTTTGCATTAGTGCTAGTACTACCTACGTAGTTATTATTATATTTACATTCAAAAAAGTTATAATTATAATTAATTATTAATATTAATAATAATAATTAATTATTCATCTCTCTTTCTGTCTCGAGAACCAAGATCATATTACACTTTTCTCCCCTCCAATAAATTTGTGTATTTTTTTTTTGAAAATTTATAAAAACATCCCTAGGTTTTAGTATATTCAACATTTTTCTTCCTGATTTTTTTTGACAAAAATCTCATTGCGTTAAAAAACTGTTAACAAAAATATCCTTTTGTTTATTTTTTCCGTTAAAATAATAGTAAAAGGACCAAAATGTAATTGTTACGGGCCTTTTGAAAAAACTAAAGAATTAAGAGATTAGTTTTGTTATTTTTATCTTCTTCTACCTTGTTCCCAGCTAAATTCCTTCTTCCTTCCTTTCCGGCCACCGGAACTGAATTGTTTTCTACACATTTCTTCTTCCTCGAGCAGCTTGCAACAAATTCAGTGACTCAAACAAACAGAAAAAAAAATGGAACATAAAGATCGAGAATCTACAACACTAAATCCAGAAAAATCTAGCAATAAAAACACATCCACAAGCAATAAAAATCATCACCAATATTTCAAATTTCACAGAATTAAACAAAAAACAAAAGAGATTCGAGAATGATACATCACTGGACTGGTTAGGTCTATTGCGCTCTCCCCAAACGGCACCGTTTTGGTTCTTTTCCTCTGTCAGTTTGAATCTACTCGGTTGTTCCTCTTTGTACTCCAATCAGCGTTGCTGGTTTCCGGATGTGAAACTCCGATGTGAAACCTTCTGATCTCTAATCAAAACTCCATTCTTTCCTCAATCGCTGAGAGTGAAGGAAAGACCCCAAACTCGTTCTCTGTTTCTGGTTGTAAAAATTATCAAAATCGAACAACTTACAAGAGTTCTGCTTGGAACTATTCTTCTTTCTCGTAACCTCTTTTCTTTCCTGCTCTTCTCGATTTCCAGCGGAAATCGATTCAATAGTTCTTCTTCTTTATTTGCCGGCCAAGCATCAAATTCAGGTTGGACATCGAGCCTCGGCCGGTGTTAGCCATCTCCAGCGTAGATCAATCCTTGAAGAACGGCAAGGTGGCGCTTCGAACGTTGGGCTTCATCGAGTTCTCGTCATCTTCGTCTTCGATCTTTGTTCCGATGGCGAGGGAAGCGTCAGGCAAGGGAGGTGTCAAGTTCTGGAGCGACGTCTGGTTCTGGTGGTGGTGGTGGTGGTGATGGCTGGCGGTGATGTTAGAGGAGGAAGAAGAAGAAAAGAAAGGGTTGAAGAACATAAATATAATTAATGTTTATTTCAGTCATTTATTCATGAGTTTTTCAAAAGAGCTCGTAAAATTACATTTTGATCTTTATATCGTTATTTTAATAGAAAAATAGACAGCAAGAATATGCATGTTAATGGTTTAAAAAATCAAAGAAATTTGTGTCGAAAAAGAAAATTAGAAAAAAAATGTCGAATATACTATAATCTAAAGAAGCTATTGTACATTTTTCTTTTTTTCAAAAAAAAAAAAAAAAAAACACAAGAATCAAAACCCTTCAAATGCAACTGTATACCGTACCTCAAACGTCAACCCATTGTCTTTAGGCACTAGTTAGCCCACCTCCGGAATCCCTAATTCTCGTATCCAAACACCCCTCTATCTCTGTATCCACAAAACCTAATATTGATCACCACCCCCATCCCTTCCTTCTTCTCTGCGCCATTTCATTTAATACCCTAATTTTCTCCATCTGCAACTTCGCTTTTAGTCTAACTATTTTGATTCGCCGAAACCTCACCATTATCACGGATTGAAGCTATTCTCCATTCTCCCTTAGGGTTTGGATTATTTGACCCCTTTGGCCTTTTTGTTTAACCAATTTAGCTTCCGTCTTAGGGTTTTTTTTTTCTTTTTTTTAATATTTGATTTCTAGGGTTTTCCTCTTTTGTTGATTAAGTTTTTACAGATTTAATTCATTTCTTTTATAGCATCTCAATCTATTTGTCGGATACTTCTGAATTTTTGGAAATTGAAGTTCCCTCCCTAAAATTTCTTTACCTTCTGTATGTCTCTGACCGAACCCCAAAATTTTGGCGGAAATTACACTAGTTATACAATAGAATCTGGGGCTTGCCAATCGAATGTTGTTATCTTCTGCTTTTTTTTTTTTTTTGAACGGATTCACCTGATAACACAATCTGAAAAATTAATGCGCTTGTAAATAAATTTTTGTTTTCCTTTTCTTTTATTTGTGGCTTTCTGCTGTTGTATGGTACCTGCTTCCATGTTGTTGTTGTTGTTATAAAGTGCATTACTCGGTGTTGAGGTAGGAGTTGGTTATTGGGTATTAGCAATTACATAACGGATAACGGGTAAGAGAAGGGAAACGGCTTAGGATTGCATGGGCGAGCATGAGAGGCTATTGCCAAACGGCCTATTGCCCAATGCAGCGGCCTCTGTGATCCGAGTACTTGACTCGGAGCGATGGTTAAAAGCCGAAGAGAGAACTGCAGAGCTCATTGTCTGCATTCAGCCAAACCAGCCCTCAGAAGAGCGCAGGAATGCCGTTGCGGATTATGTCCAGCGGCTAATAACGAAATGTTTTCCCTGCCAGGTATTTTTGCATGTGTGCGTTTCTGTTGTCTACTACTCTAGTTTATGCAATTATTGAGCGCCTTTTGCATTCCCATGATCAACATAATTGAAGATGATGGTTTCCTTCCAATTAGTTGAGGTGAAGTAGATAAGAGCATTATCGTGAACATTATCTCATCTCTAAGCATGTGGAGTGGTAATTGGGCTTAAGGAGATGTGGACATAATCTCATCTCTGAGCCTGGATCATTGAAGTGTGGTGGTAATTGGTCATGCTCAATCCAAGGACTTGCTTTGTATCACGAGGGAAGCTGAATGAAAATGGGGGATTGGATATGATGTTCAAAGACCTTTCCTTGATTATTTTTAAGTTGAAGGCAGTGACGGAGTTAGGTATTTTAGTATTGGAATTGTTCTACACGGTGTGTGCTTATATTGTGATTGTATATAAAGAAGACTGATGTGAAGCTGAACTTGTGAATAGTTGCATTGATTTGAGAAATCATTTTATGGTAGCAAATAATGCTTTCAGTTTTACCTTCTTGCAGAGTTTTACGAGTGTTTACGTCGTTATCAATGAATTATTGTTATTGTCTGTAGGTGTTCACTTTTGGCTCTGTACCTCTTAAGACTTACTTGCCTGATGGGGACATCGACTTAACTGCTTTCAGTAAGAATCAAAATTTGAAGGAAACATGGGCTCATCAGGTTCGTGATATGCTGGAGAATGAAGAGAGAAATGAAAATGCTGAATTCCGAGTGAAAGAGGTTCAATACATCCAGGCAGAAGTAAGTCCCTTTTGTCACTTGTTACATTTTGTTATTGTAGTCATCGTCCCTCCTTCCATTATGTATTTTTCCTCTGCTTTTATGGTCTTTTTGGTATATCTGTTGTTGACAATGGTACCAATTGCTTGACGTGGTGCTCAGGCAAGAGCACATGTGGCTGATAATGACAGCATAAATGAACTCTTTAAAATATATGCCTCGGACAATAAATATTTAGTTAGACATAGAGCCTGTTCACCCTGTGCTAGTTTTTCTGTTACTGACTTCAGATTTGGACTTTTCACATTATTTCTTGAAAGTTCCTGTTGAATGTGTTTGGATGAGTACTGCTAAGATGAAGATCACTCCAATGTCATGGTTTTCTTGACAATTTGACTCTCAATGCTCTTTTCTTGTCAGAGGCTATATTTGGGATGGGATGATGCTATTGTGAAAAGAGTCATGTGTATTCTTATTCATCCCGTTGACAATGAGATGCCAATTAACTACCAATGTCTTTTGTGAGGACTCTGGGATAAAATCATTGTCAATGCTATTTGTAGCATGTATTATTCTATTTACAACTTTTGTTGTTTATCATTTTAATGTCCTAGAAGCATTTTGTTTTTTAGTTATTTAGTTTGAAGCTGAGTTTCATTTATTACTATACAAGCTTGAACAGCGCATATTTCAAAACTATGTTTGCTGTTGTTGTTTATTTTCAAATATGGTTTTGCTGAAAGTAGATGCATTTTGTATTGCAATGAAAAATGGCTGAATGCCTTTCATTCTTTTGTTATACAGTGTAGTTGTGTGATATATTTGATGGTATTTTCATTTGAATGAACCTGCAGGTGAAGATAATAAAATGTCTTGTGGAAAATATTGTTGTGGACATATCATTTAATCAGCTTGGTGGGCTATGCACTCTTTGTTTCCTTGAGGAGGTTAGTTGTTTTCTATAAATACTTGTGCAGACTGCAGAGTCCTACTTTAGCAAAGTGCAAACTGTAATACAATTTGCAGTTTGATAGTAATTCTGCTTCTCCTGTTGTAGGTTGACAATTTAATTAATCAAAATCATCTATTCAAGAAGAGTATTATATTGATAAAGGCATGGTGTTATTATGAGAGTCGTATTTTGGGTGCTCATCATGGATTGATTTCCACTTATGCTCTGGAGACCTTAGTTCTCTATATATTTCATGTTTTCAACAATTCCTTTGCTGGACCTCTTGAGGTGGTTTCTCACACACTACTCTTTTATCTGCTGCATTCCTGTGTTCTTTTGTCTGATTTGTCGCCTGCATTTCTAGGTCCTCTACCGTTTTCTTGAGTTCTTCAGTAAGTTTGATTGGGAAAATTTTTGTGTTAGCCTTTGGGGTCCTGTACCCATCAATGCACTTCCAGATGTGACAGGTATATTTAATTGCTCCAAGGCACACTTGTTTAATGATTCAATAAACCACAAATATATAATTTACCATTTTCGCAATATCAAGTATTTCATTAAAAAATGATCTGCAGCGGAACCTCCTCGAAAGGATGGTGGAAATTTACTGCTTAGCAAATCATTTCTTGAGGTCTGCAGTGCAGTGTATGCTGTTTTTCCTGGTGGCCAAGAAAATCAAGGGCAACCTTTCTTGCCAAAGCACTTCAACGTTATTGATCCTTTACGTGTAAACAACAACCTTGGGCGTAGTGTCAATAGAGGTATTTAAAATAGAACTCTTTTTGTGGTAGTTTTCATATCTCCTGTTTTACAGGTTGCCCATAGCAAATTCTAATTAACATTAAGATTCAGTTCCTGGATTCCATTTTTTTACTTATGCTGGCAATTTGACATCCTTTGAAACAAAAAAATAGAAAATTGTGACACCCTTTGGAACAAAAAAGATAGCTTATTGCTGAACATTAAGTTTCAGAACTTGGTCCCACTCTTATGCTGTCGGTTTGACATCCTTTGGACTTGAAATCTGTTGTACTTGTTTTTCTACTTGTCCATTTTTATTTACCTTATTGTCTAGGTTTTAACTTCATAATTGTGCACCTATTGTGAATTTACGATAGAAGTTTGATGTTTACTTTTGTAAATGTTCTGGAAAATAGACACTTGCATTTTGTAATTACCAAGGATTTTTTTTCCTGGTTTTCATTGCAATGTAATTGTAAACAGAGCTTAAAAATCTTTGCGTTGGACAGCTTTATGTTGATGCATAAGCTCTGTGTTGTTGTACATCTCCATTGCATGATTAAGAACATAGGATGTTGAGGCAAAGGTATAGAAAATGAGCTTACATGAAAGCTAAAATGAAGGGAGAAAATTAATATTGAGCATGAAGTGTTTCACAAAGAATAATCATGTCATGAGGCATGGTATATATGACTGTTGCTAAATTTTTTTTCTGAATATCTGGTTCTTTGATTAATGTTTTTTAGCTTTAGGATGTCCACTAATTTTCCTTATAAATCCTAATAATACATATGTTTTCCAGGTAATTTCTTTAGGATACGCAGCGCATTTACATTTGGTGCTAAAAAGCTTGCGTGGTTACTCGATTGTCCTAAGGAAAATATACTAAACGAAGTAAACCAATTCTTTATGAACACCTGGCAGAGGCATGGCACTGGTCAGCGTCCTGATGCGCCAAGGAATGATATGTGGCACTTGAGGTTGCCAGCTCCAGACCTCTCACAAAGGTATGATAATATCAGGAACAATTCAAGTAGCAATCATTCTGGCTGTGAAGCTCAAATTGATGTGGCTCATGGTTCACGTGGTGTCTCCTCCCAGCATAGTAATTATCCCTTAGAAAGCTCATCAAGAAATGCTGAAATTCCTGTAGTTTCACGTAGTCAAAAGAGTTATATTAATTCGAACAACACAAGGAGCACTGAGCAATCTAGAAGGGAAAGTAATTATAATCAGGGTGTACAGGGCCCACATGCTGAGAAAAATCAAAGAAGTTCTAAACCTGATAACTTGGTCAGTGATCTTCATGGGAGATATCTTTTTGCGAGGACATGCTCAAGTCCTGAACCTACTGAGACTTATGGTGAAGTGTCTTTCCAAGGAAGGCATAGCAGAGCCCAAGAAGCTGGAAAAGGCCAGATCTCTTCAGCTAGGTTAGATAACAGCAGGCGGAAAAATCTGGAATCCGATAATTTGGGAAGCCATGGTATTCGATCTGCAACTGATGATCCTTCATCCATCAAACATACCTCTTCTCGCCAAACCATTGATGTTGCACCAGATGCTAACAGCGGTTCAAACAGTTACCATGAGGAGTCGGGCATGGGCATTACTGGTGAAGAATTTGCATCGATCCTTGGGTCTCAGGGGATGCATCAGGAAGAACAAGATTTTGTTAATATGATGGCATCTTCTACAAATATGGGATTCAATGGACAGGTTCATCTGCCACTGAATTTGGCATCAAGTCATTTACCTCTTTCACTCTCACCTTCTGTTCTAGCTTCAATGGGATATGCTCCTCAGAGAAATTTGGGTGGAATGGTACCAACAAATATTCCCATGATGGAAAATCCCTGGGGCACAAATATGCAATTCCCACAAGGCTTAGTTCCTTCACCACTGACCCATTATATTCCTGGCATGGGTTTGTCTGGAAACACTGATGATTCAATTGAACATGGTAATGAGAATTTTGGTTCAATGGAAATGAACCCAGCAGAGGCTGACCATGATATGTGGCTTGAGCCAGAGAGGGGCTCCACCAGTGGATTTGACATGGAGAATGGAAGCTTTGAGATTCATCCGTTAGATGATAAGCAGCAGTCCACTTCATCTAGTTATAACTTTGTTCCTTCATCACGAATGAGTGGCTCTGTTAGCTCTTTGAGAGTTCAACAGAAAGCCAGTAAGGAGACCCGAGGGCCACTGAGGGAAGAACATGCGGATGCTTCCTCTTTCCAAGAAAACAAAGGTACTGATGTTTATTTTGATGACAGAGTTGCAGGAAGGTCCTTTCCCACTGTGAATACAAGCTCTCTGAAGAGTAATACCTCTTCTGAGAGTTCATGGGATGGATCACCTGCAAAGGCATCAAAATCAAATAGGGATAAGAGAAACAGGAAAACATCATCTTCCACGGTGTCATCTGTTGCTTATGGGAAAGGTAAGAATGTGTCTGAACAGCTCTCCAATCAGACAGATGATGAAAATAAAGAATGGAGTACACAGTCCACCATGGGGCCTGAAATGACTGAAAGAAACATAGGGCCTTTGTCTGCTGCCATGCATGTCCCAAGGCATCTGATACCTGGATTTGAAACAACACAGACTAGCGGATCAGAGTCAGCAATACCTATTGCTCCACTGCTCTTAGGTCCTGGTTCGAGACAAAGGTCTACAGATAATTCTGGGGTTATTGCATTTGTTCCTACAGGGCCGCCCGTTCCATTTGTTACAATGCTTCCATTTTACAACTTTCCAACTGAGACGGGAACTTCTGATGCATCAACGAGCCAATTCAATGTTGAGGAAATTGTAGATAACAGTGATTCTGGTCAGAATTTTGATTCTTCTGAGGGACTTGATCAATCTGAAGTCTCAAGTACTTCTGATTCTATAAGAAGGGCTGCTTCAGTTGAGCCGTTGGAGCACAAACCTGACATTCTTAATAGTGATTTTGTGAGCCACTGGCATAATTTGCAATATGGCCGATTTTGTCAGAACTCACGGCATCCTACATCTTTGGTTTATCCTTCTCCACTTATGGTGCCACCTGTATATCTACAGGGCCGTTTTCCATGGGATGGTCCTGGCAGACCTCTTTCAAGCAATCTTTTCACGCAGCTTATGAGTTATGGACCCCGATTTGTTCCTGTTGCTCCTCTACAATCAGTCTCTAATAGACCTGGGGGTGTTTACCAACATTATGTTGATGAACTGCCAAGATATCGTAGTGGGACTGGGACCTACCTGCCAAATCCAGTAAGATACTTTTTTAGATCAACATCCCCACCTCTCTCTCTCTCTTCTCTCTTTTGTTTTTTGTCATTTTTTTGTTTTTTGTCCTGCATTTGAATATTTTTTTTACTGTTTACACGTGTAGCATGTTTGCTTACAATTTTCTTATTGCACTCTCCGTCTCTGCAGTTGAACATATTGTGTTCTTGGTCTGAAAGGCAGTTCTTCCAGATTTGTAATAGCATCTTATTTTACCATGTAATGTAATGCATGGGTTAGCCATTTCCTCTGCACTTGTGGTTGTCCGTTTACTGGATATGGTTTACTGAATGGATAGTAGAAACTGGACACTGGTTAATATTACAGTCAAAACAAATAAATTTTTTCAGCTTTTTGTATTAGGTCCACTTGATAAGATCAATGTGTTGTCCCAAGGAAAAGGTTATCCCTACTAATTCCTCAGACCTTCACTCTTTTTAATGGTTGCAAGGTTTAGACAAGTTCCATTTGATTGGGAGAAAAGACCTCCATGAAAAAGACCAAAAAGAGCTAGATACAATTAGTAGACGTGAGAATTTTCAGTGTCTCGAGAAGAGGCAAGTGTAGAAGGGCTTGTAATTAACTAATTTGATGAATTATTTTTGGAAAATGTGTTTTTATGTGACGATGCCTTCATTACTGGTTTTATTTTATGGAGAACATGAACTGCAGTTGCTGATGTACTGAATATTCACATGGTTTGATACATTGATTTATCCTAACATTGGGTATGTTTAGATGGATTATTATTTGAAATGATTTATGGTTTTGATTTAATAGAATTACCCTTTACACTGTTACTTGCACACATGACATAGTAATCAATGCACAAACAGAACTCTCCTTTGCATCATTTTGTGGCCTTCATCAGTTCCTTTATTCACAATTAATTTTGATTTGTTTTAGAAGGTATTGGTTCGAGACCGGTATTCTACAAATAGCAGAAAGGGAAATTACAGCTATGATAGAAGTGACCACCATGGTGATAGAGAAGGGAATTGGAATGCTTCAAAGTCTCGGGCTGCTGGGCGGAACCACAATCGTAATCAGGCTGAGAAGTCTAGCTCAAGGTTTGATCGGTTGGCAGCAAATGAGAGTCGAACTGATAGGCCATGGGGATCGCACAGACATGATAATTTTCCTTCATACCAGTCTCAGAATGTTCCTATCCGTTCTGGTCCTTCACAGAGTGGTTCAGCGAATTTGGCATATGGCATGTATCCGCTACAGTCCATGAATCCTGGTGCAGTTTCATCAAATGGGCCGAGCTATCAACCTCTTGTAATGCTATATCCTTATGATCACAGTGCTGGTTTTAATTCTCCTGCAGAATCGCTGGAGTTTGGATCTCTGGGGCCTCTAGGTTTCCCTGGTATAAATGAGGTACCGCATCTAAATGATGTAAGTCGACCGAGTGGGGTGTTTGAGGATCAAAGATTTCATGACAGCTCAGGCCAGCGATCTTCACCAGATCAGCCTTCTTCACCACATCTACAGAGGTAGTCATCGTACTCTTTTCTAAGTGCAAGGTTTCTGAGGGACAGGGGGACCAAGTTGCTTCTGGATAAGTGGCAGTGTTTTAGAATTTAGTAAGGAGGTCGTTAACCAATAATAATTCATTTTTGCATTGATATTACTAAACCTATCATTAGATTACAGTATGCTTATAGGTCCCCTGTTCTACTTTCTGACCTTCTGTTGTGAAATAATTGTGACTAGTCAGTTCTGTTGATGCTTTTCATTTGTTTTCTTAACAGAGGCATTTGATTTTATTGCCAGATGAATGGTCCGACGGAGTTACGAGTTGAAAGATGATGAGGATTTCCCCCCTCCCGCATTGCAGAATGATTGAGTTTAATGATGGGAGAAACTATGATGACGATAAACCACCTACCTAATTGCCAGGGCATTGTTAATTAGAAGGAAGAACCTGTTGGATGGCTGCTGGTTCTCCCTGGCTAGGGCTTGTTTGTACACTACAAAACGTCTAACGACCTGCCTGTATCTGGCAGATTGGAGGTAATGCTTGAGGGGATTGGCAGGACTCAGTTATTAGGTCTTAATTAGGGGCTCCAATCACATTGTAACTCTACTGATGTAGTAGTTAGCAGGTTTAGAATCTAGGATTTTACGGTGTTATAAATTTCCTCAGGTTTTTTCGTTTCTCCTCCACGGTGTACTAGTGATTTTTGATGTACAAGCTCTATGTTGAGCTTTTTCTTTATCAACTCTTGCTTAAAAAGGTCAGAATTGTAGTAAAAGCAATACCCCTGCCAAGGATAGATGATAATGATTTTTCTTGTTTCATAGTTGGAAGAAAAATTGTTTCCATTCTTTCTTTTTCTTTTCCTTTGCTACTTGCTTTGCTAAGATTTTGTAGTTGCTGCCATTCATTGTCAGAGCTTCAAATTGGTTTCTGAATATCTGATGTTTTTTATAATCCTACTGCCTGGTGATAATGGGAAGAGAGAAGTTTGAATAAAAATTGCAGTGTTTTTATCTTGATTTGATTCGGACCCAGCTCAGAGAGTTGCAATGAAAGAAAAAAGGGATCTTTGAACGGCGCGTATATATACACACCAATCCTCTAAATTTCACGAGTTTCATGCATAGTACTTGAATTTTGGGGTTTTTTCTACAATGGTATCTAAACTTCGATTTCTTACACTAAAATAGCTGAACTTTGAAAGAATTTGTAAAGAAATCGTTTTCCCCGTTTATAGGTTCCTAGCCAGTTGCTTTCATGATGTGGCATATTCAATTTTACAAATACATACAAATTCTCCTCCTCTCTCTTTTCTTTAATCCAAATTAGACCTATTTAAAATTTTTTAACATTCTAAGGGATTTTCTCATAAATCCATCAACATAATTCCCGCCGACTTACCACTTCTCTTCCAAATCACCCTCTCCCTTCCTCTTCGCCGTCGCATTCATAAGCCCACAGCCACTAAAACACCTTCTGAAGCGCCATTATCTTCGACCCAAACCGCTCCGACTTCCAGCCATCATTTCCGTTTTGACCACGTTCCACAAACACCTCCACCCAGCCTTGTCCAAACGATCCGCTAGTCAGAATCTCCTTCAGCCATCGTCGGAAATCCAGACCCAGCAGTGCAACTGCTGCCGCTGTTCCAATTAGCTCCGACACTCTCTATAAATCCAGTCGAAGTCCAATTCCATCTCTCCAGTATCAAAAGAGTATGCAATGCAAGCATAGATTCTTTTGTCGATGAAGAATTTGCCCAGAAGATCGAAGAGTTATTGATTGAACATTCATCATCTTCTTTTCTGGAATCAGTCTGAAATCAGAGTTGAACTCTCCTTCGTTTTGATCTCTACTTTTGCCGTCATGAATATTCTGGAATTTAGATATTGTGAAATCTGTTCTACGTTTAGGTAGCTGCTGTTCAGAAATCAAAAGTTTTTCCTCTGTTCTTTCAATTTCCATTTCTCAGTCTAGTTACTGTTTTTTCATTCGTCGGTTCTAATCTTAATCCCAAGACCGAGTTTCGTTTTCATTCGTCCTTTTTTGGAAGTCACGAAGAAGTCCGAAAAACCCTTTATGTTCGATCCTTCTTTGTTTTTCGTCTGTTATTTTTCAAATCCCCATAACTGATCTTCTTCAAAATCTCATCTAATCTTTTCCCTTTGATTCGGTCCCTATCTCGTCCAAAGCCGATCGAAAATCTTCATCAAATCTTCTTCGCCAGATAATCAGAAGCATCCCTCTCGAAAACCAATGTCCAAAATTAAAATTGATTGAGATGATGATTCAATTTTTAGATTTTCTTGGACATTGATTGAGTTGTTGATTTTAATTGTTGACTGATTTGGTTTTGCTGGGTTTTTTATGTTTCTGGGTTGAAAGATGGACGCCGAGTAGAAGAAAAGGAGAGAAGAAGCTTGAACATTCATCTTCCTCTTTTGGTTGTGTAGATATGGGTTCTAGATTTAGAACAGTGGTTATGGGTGGCAGTGGCGGCAGGGAATAGCTAAGAGGGAGAAGAAGGAAGCAAGATGCGGCGATAAAATAGTCTTGCACGTAGAGATTAGGGATGGGGTCGGGTTAATTATGAAATAGACTCTGAAAATGTTAGAAAAATTTTAAATAGGTTAAATTTGGAATAAAGAGGAAAAAGGAAAAGAATAGGTGTGTATTTGTAAATTTAAATCTATCACGTCATCAAAATAACCAGCTGAAAACCTAGTAACGAGTGAAAAAAATTTTTTACAAATTTTTTTAAAGTTCAGCTATTTTAGTGTAAGAAATTAAAGTTTAGACACCTTGTTCAGTACTTTCAATAAAATTTACCCAACTTTCATAAGATTAAATGGCCATTAGAATTAGATTTCAAGGACCATAATTATACAACTTAAATATGCATCACAAACAAATGTTACTATATTGATGAAATGTTCCTACTAAATAGGAAAAATTAATTTCCTTTATATTAATCGTTCAGAAACAAGGCTGAAGTGAAAACTAGAACTTGGTTTACATTATGATAAAAACGCTAATAAAAGAATTGGAGCTCTCACATACTTGCAAAAAAATCCAAAATCATCAGTGAATATGTCAAGTTTCTTTCAGGCATTTTTTAGCTGCCATAGCTATTTGGAGCGTAAACCAGGGATATTCTTGAGTCCCATTTTGCCAAGAACAAGCTTGGGGATGGCAGGAGGGTTATCAAGTCCCATACTTCTGCTAAACTCGTTTGCAAGCTCCACTAGTCTGCACTTGTCCCTACCCACAGTTTTGCTGGAATTGTAATAACCTAACCAGGCCTGATATGCTGCTTCTTTATTCTTCATCTCCACATGGGATAGGGCTCGTTCCACCTGTTCGGTACCCAAGATTCAGAAATTTCAGGACGAAAAGATCGCAACGTTTTTATAATGGTAACACAATTAACTAGCAGAGAGTTCCGCTCTGAAAACAGGGGAAGAATGATACCTTTCTCTTTGTCTCTGGGTCCACTGAAGGGACTGAAGCCTTTGTTATCGGCAAATCCTTTATGTTAGATAAGAATGATTCTTCCCAGGGTGCAAGTAGCAAGACGCCTTGTCCTTCTTTCCCTTTCCGACCGGTCCTACCAAGTCTATGGATGTACTGTGCCCTGTCAGATGGCATGCCCACCTGTGCTTGCCAAAAAAGATGTATTTTTCTTAGGTAAATAAAGGTAATGCTCTTAATGGCTGAAAGAAGCTTGCGCATGAAATATAAAGAAATTTTGAAGAGAAAATAAAGGTCTAGTCAATTTACTCCAGTTCTTTAACTTCAATGACTCATGCATGCATAATTGTTGTTTTTAACAGAGATGCCTGCTTCCACAAAGCCAGCCAGGCCCAACATTTAAATTGCATGCATAAGATGGAATGAAGTTACCTGTACGACAAGTGTAACATCTGGATAATCAACTCCACGTGCAGATACATCTGAAGTCACAAGAATGAGACCCTTTGACTTGCGGAATTCGTCAGAAACCCTGGTCCTATAACTCTGTGGCTTTCTGGAATGAATCTCTCTAACATTCAATTTCAGTTCACCAAGAAGGTCAGCAACCATTCTTGTGACCATGGCAGTTGTACAAAATACAATAACCTGTACAAACCAAGGGCAAATTAAACACAAACTCAATGGAGAATAAATAGACAAAATAAGATACAGGTTTCTGCACATTAGAGCATACCTTATAATCAACATTATCTGCGACATGATCCTTCAATAGTACATATAAAAGGGGGAAATGCTTGTCTAATGGAGCAACCAGATGTGTCTGCCTGACCTGAAATTATCCAATGACTTAATATTGAGAGGTAAATATCCAGGATTACATGATAAATATCATAACAAGTCTTACCTGTGCATTAGTCTCCTCATCTCCCTCTTCAACTGTATTGACGAACTCGTGGTCTCTTTTTAAAGCCAAGTGACAGATTTGACGAACCTTCAAATTGAACAACTCATTCAAAACTTCTATCCAGTTCTCAGTAATGTTAAAGCAACATCAAAAGTTTTAATAAAAACCTCATTGGGTACTGTGGCAGAAAATAGAAGAGTTTGCCTTTGCTTTGGAACAGCAGCAATTATTTTCTCAATGTCTTTACGAAAACCCATGTCCAACAAACGATCAGCTTCATCAAGTACAAGGACTTTCACTCCCATCAGCCTTGTTGCAAAACCTGCAGTATTCTCAGTATGGTCTCTAAGCCTTCCAGGTGTTGCAACAAGGATCTGTAAATTTCATCCATGTGAGTGGTGTAGCAATATAAATAGACAATCAATTAAATTCAGTAGCTGATTGCAGCGAATTTAAATTCAAATTACTTCCTGATGTCATTCTAGGAGAACATCTAGGATTTGCAACAGTTTGACAACATATGAAATGTGTAAAAGTCCTAGATTGTTCCTGTACTTTGGAAGGAGTGAAAATAACAACTTTTTTGTTCTTGGAAAATGTTAGGGACAGTAAAAAACTAACCTGGCAAGGGTTGGCTTGCATTTTTTTCTGCTCGAGAGCAAGTCGTGTTCCTCCCATCACAACTTGAACGCCAATAGAGGGGTGGTATTTCAACAAGGTGTTTGCTTCTGCAGCAGCCTGACTTGCAAGTTCCCTAGTTGGGCATATAACAAGCACAAGAATTGGAGGTCGTTTCTGATCGCGACTCACAGAAGGATAATTGGCAATGATTTCGATTGCTGGAAGCTGATTAGACAGAAGAGGGTCAATTCTAGTTCCCACAATTTCATTATCTAGAATAATCGCACACTTATGAAGGCAATACTCTTACCAAGTGCAGGTAGGGTGATCTTTGTGAATCAGAAGAGAAACAAATATTCAATTTAATCCAAAGCATAAGAGGGTTCACTCATAATATTTAGGGGGCAAAACTCTCTAAGCAATTAGCTATAGAGAAATAATTGATATGCAAAATCATTATCCTCATAGTCACACCACCACAAATATGCAAAGGCTCGACCAATTACCTATGATAAACACCGCTATAGCTATGGACAAGTTCATTCACATTTACCAACTTTGTATATTAAAACTTAATTTTTGCTCTAGAAGTGTACACATAATTTTAAAAAAAAACGCAATTCCTTAATGCTACAGTTGAACCAGGATCTGTCCATTGGTTAACATGCCTTTACAGGCAAATGCATACTCAACACAAGGCATCTTACCAAAAATGCAACAGTTTTTCCGGTTCCGGTTTTAGCCTTAGCAAGGACATCCTTACCTGTAAGGAAAACCAATAAAATGTCCTGGTTACAGCTGCTAAAATATAATATAGAATTGAAGGCAATGCAGGCATGTAGTTTACATGATAGAAATAACCGGGAAATAAATAGGAAAGAGATAATAAACCTTTGAGTATAACTGGAAGAGTGGCCTCCTGGACTACTGTCATTTTCTCATATCCGGCATCCCTTAATCCTTTTAATGACAATGGTGAAATTGAACACTGATCAAATCTGCAGAAATTTAAGAGAAATTAAGTGCTACACAAAAAAGATGTAACATTTAGAAATGAAAAATCTTTATAGAATAAGATACCTGAATTCGCTTAAATAAGAATCAAATTTTCCAGGGGAGTTTGGTCTATCTTTCTCCTCCAACCCGGACGAGGAAGATTCAGTTCTCCCTAATATGTAATCATTATCATGATCTTCATCAATATCATCACTCTCCTCCTCATCAGTCAAATCCTTAAGACGACTCATTAATTCCGCTCTCTCATCCTCATCGTCAATACCTCCGTTATCTTCCTCGTCGTCAAGAAAAACCTTTTGTTTCCTTAATCCCATTCCATCTCTCTTAAACCCTGAATTCGTTGAAGCTCTATCTCTTCTCCTTCCACTCATTGATTGAGCTCTATTTCTGTTAGAATTGAATGTTTCTTCATCGCTGTCAAATCGCTTGCTTGGCCGAGAATTTCTCGAAAATGTTTTATCAACTTGGCCTCGAGGTCTCCTCCAATTAGACTCGCCAAACTCCTCTGAGAAATCGTTCCTTCTTCTCTTCACTGAAAACCACTCTCTATCTCCATCTCTATCTCTTTCTCTATTTCTACCGCGGCTCCTGTCCATATCTCTGCTGCCCCTGCTCCTGTCACCAGCCATATCAGAATCTGATTCGCCTTTAGCGACTCTTCCGCGGATAGAACTGGTCCCCAACTCGCTAACCCAGTCACTGAGCTCAGCTTCATCTTCAATCAGACTCTTTGAAGCTGCAACACCTCTTTCACGATCACCGTGGCTAAACCCGGAGCTCGAACCGGGTCTGGATCGAAATGACCGAGCCGAGAATCGACGAACAGCTAGCTGCGAGTTGGGATAAGACCCAAAAATTTGGTATTTAAGCCTAAAGGGGAAGATTTGAGACAAAATGGCAGCGCCCCTGGAGGAACTAACAGGTGCGATAGAATTCATAGGTGGGAAACGGTTAAGCGAAAAAGGAGGGTTGAGGAAGCGGAGCTGCAGAGGAAGCTTAATGGGCATAGCGCGACCTTCAGTCACCGTTCGGCGCTGGTGGATGCCTGAAATTTCCCGGTTGCCGCAGAATGGAGGGAAAGAGGAATTCAGGGTTTATGTTCTAGTTTCAGAAACGTCCCATTACGATAGGGTTTAAGAGGATCTGAAGCCCCAATCTTCATGTCTCTTAAATCGTATTCTAAAACGCTTCGTTTTGTCCCAAGCGTACAATTACCCGGACGTATCGTAACATAACACAATTTGCACGACCAGTGTGAGCCGTCGGATTTCCTGATTGATTTTACTTTGACCAAATACAAAAATGGCGCACCAACTTTAGCTCAATTCTATGTAATATAATTAGAATAAGCCTCGAATTAGGATTTCAATTTAAAAAAAAAAAAGGTCTTACCACTAAGATATGCTTATCAAATGATTAGAATTAAGTCCAATATAGTTGTTTAACAAGTACTATCTCATTGTATGCTTAAACTTGATATGCATAATTGAACATTCGCCATTTGGCAGTAAAAATTCCTCTCATTTGTCTTCATGAAACATTATAGAATTATTTTCCCTTTCATATCACATATCATATAATGGTTACTATTATGTGTGGTTCTTATATTTCTCAAAAATTGCAAAAATTGATGTACTCAAATTTTGATTTTGTACCACTCAAGCACAAATTTTTTTTATTTCCGGTGTTTAACAAAAGTCACTACTTAAAATTTATGGGTAAAAAGGGAATTAGTAGGTTCATAAATAGAATTTGCCCTCCAATTCATTTTTCAAACTATACTCACCATAATCATATCACGGAAAGTATAATGACAAGTACACATGCAACTTGTCAAACAATTTTAAATTCGAATCCGTCATTTACAAACTGTAAATTTACATTCGTCATATCAAAATTAAGCGAGTTAATCCTCCTAGCAAGACTATATACAATTATACTTTTTATTTTTTGTCATCCCTGATTAATTGATTTGAAGGAGCAGCAAATCAAAAATCAATCACAAGAAGAAAAACAGGTTGATCTCCATTTGACTAAACGTAAAAGGAATGACATTACTTCATCTGTATCTCTTAAAGAATATGTTGCCTTTGTCTCCTTTGGGATTGAAGAAACTATTATAGGATATCCTCTACCTATGTCTTCTGCTATAACCTTATCAAACAAAATTCATACTTATAAATTAATTCCATAAAACATCACTTAATTCAAAATTAATTAACTAATTAAATAAACCTTAAAAGCATCCTCGTCCGTTCGATCATCTCCAATGTATAGTGGAAGGAAATCATTAGAGTTGTCGTCGAAACCAAGGTTTTGAATTATGTATCGCAAAGCTCGACCTTTGTCCCAATCAATTTGAGGACGTATTACCATAACCTGTGCTGTACATTATTTCTTAAATTTTTTTTTACTAAATGTAAAAATATTTACTATTTTACCATACTTACCTTTCTACCGCCTGTTATGTGAAAGCTTGGGTAATTTTCCATGACAGATTTCACCAGGTCCTTAAGAGAATCAACATCCTGCCTTTTAAATAAACATTAAAATGTCCCTTTTTCTGTAAGTTGATTAATGTAATATTAATATTAAAATGTTGCTTTAATCCTATAATTAACTAACTCACCTCTACGTTTACACCTCGGAAATGCACTGAAATGCAAAACTTATTGTCTTCAACTGAGGCACCTTTGATTACCCTGATCTTTTCTTCCAATACCTTCATTATCTGAAACATTTTTTTTTCCAAAAAATTATAAATTAATAATAAAAAATTGATTTTACTGTTTACCCATAATTAATTAATATGAATTATCTCTTTGGGAAAATAATAATAATAATAATATGAATTAAGAATAATCATCATTCTAGTTGGCAATTGTAACTCATATGAGCCTCCTTGGTTTAGCTATCCGTATGAATAGCTGATTCGGGTTAGTATTTGGTAAAAATTCAGTAGTGATTGTGATTGCAATGTGAAATTACCAATAAAGATATAATTATAATTAAATATTAATTATTAATTTTAGTTTAGTATTATTTTAATAAGGTTAATACAATAGTAATATGAATGAAATGAAAAAGCTCATATATGAGCTTAATAAAACAACAGCTGTTTAAGGTTTTCACCGCTATCAGCTGTTGATTTTAGAATTTACCAAACGTCCAAACTCTTACTGTTGGTTACCTAATAGCTATTAGTATTTTGAAACAGTTAAACCAAAAGCCCTCATAATTTAGTAGTAAAAACAAAAACTTGAATATAAATCCAGTCAACCCATCTTCCCCACTAAAAAAAAAAGTTGAAAATTGTGATCACATAAATATAAATAATAGCTTTCTTTCTTTTTTTTCCAATTAAATATAAGTAATAGCTTATATATACCATTTTTAATGTTAACTGAATCTATAGTTGTAACCCAAAGCTGAAGAAAATTAGGGGTTAGAGTGTTAAACTGTGATTTTTGCCCCTTAAAATAGCAAAGGTTCCCTGTAAACATTGGATTAATTATTTACCTCCTTGATTGCAGGCAAGAAATTTTTTGCTGGTTGAAAATAAATTTGATTATCCTAACAAAAGAACAAAATAATCTCAAGACATAAAAAATATGTTTATAAACCTAGAAATATTACGCTTCCAATTATAAGATTAAGAATTCCAATTGCCAAATAATCCAAATGTATTAGTATAATTATTGTACAGATAAATCAATTAATAAGAAAAACCTCATCATGAACATCTCTAACTCTACATTGATTCTGGTGGTTGCAGTTGAAAGAACATAATGTAGTCAATATGTCCATTCCATGACTTCCTGCATATGTTACATTCTCCAGCTTCACAAATTCTTTGACCTACATAAATAAAATTATTATTTTTCCAATAATTTTATTAGCTTAATCCATGAATCATCAAGACCTTTCAGTTATAGTATATAATTAAACCTTATTGCGACACCTTCCGCTAACAATGGCAGTTGGGAAGACATGAGCAACTTCTTGAACAGCTGAACGCATCTGCAAATATATTTTGTAGCACTTTAATTTAATTATGACTTTATTAGGAATATTTTTAAAAAATGTTAGTAGTGAATTTTACCTTCTGAGACATGATGAAAGCTTGATCAGGGTCATCAACTATTGGCGACAGAGTTCCATCATAATCCAAAAATACAACCATATTTTTCCCTCTGGCTGGTTTCATAATTCTTTCAAATGATTCCAAAGCTGATGGATGTTTCTTCTATATTTTTAAAAAATAATTAAGTAATATAGAGATTTTAATATATGTACATATTCATATGAGAAAAATATATTAATGAAGCTTCATAAATATTACCACCCATGCTTCATAAGAACTCAGAGTCGGTCCGTTTTCAGTAAAATTATTTATTGCTGATGCTTGATAATATCCCATCCGAATTATCCCTTACCCAACTTTAATCCTGTCACAGTCAATAATTGTGGATAATTTGTCTGAAATGTTTATTACATAGTTCAGGGAAACGTATGATAAATATAAATATACTATAAAGTGAGATTAAAAGAATTACTATAAATGTTTTTCATTATACTAGAAACAGTCAACATTAAGTTACGAGGATATATGCAATGCATGAGGTGTTGAATTATGGGGATTTATATATAAATTAATATGGTCATATGATTCAAAATGGAAGCTTATTTATACTAAATCTTGTTATATATGGAGGCACAATAAACAATAGAAATAAGATAATTTCAATAATGGCTTATATAATAATTTGTATAATGACAGAACTACCCAACTCACTTTAGTGGAATAGATTACTTGATTTTCATATTCATCCTGTAAAAGATGCAATATCTACATACGTTACGACATTATTGAAGGTATTATATATACACTATCAAGTCCAGAATTCCAAGCAAAAAGGTTAGCCCTCTAATTACAATAAAATAAAGCATTAATTAGATAAACTCTACTCCTTCATATAATAAGAAAAACTCTTTTCAACTATGAAAAAAGTTGCTAAGATCATATCATTATGAACAAAATTAAACGAGAGATTTAATAAAACAAACTATAAAGAGCGAAACCAATTAATGCTCGGAGTTGCACCATAGTCTCTTGTGGTAGGTATATGCTTGCCAGTATAAAAAAAAAAAGTCAAATCTTACAACAAAAAATTAACAAGACTTGAATTTTTGGCAAACTACAAGAAAAAAGCTACGTCGTATTATATCCATAGGAAGGAGAAAGAAGCAAAACATGCAAAGATTCAAACAATAAAACGGCTTTTCGTTGTATTGATATCTTCCCGTTTCCTTCTTTCAATCCAACACTGAGACTTAATTTGTGAGTCGTTTGAACAATACTAACCATCATATTGGAGTAATAAAACACACACACAAAGAGGAAATTTACTAATGAATTTTTGTCAAATGATATGTAATGAATCTTGTATAAAGATTAAGAAGATGAATATACAAAGGGAAAGCTAATGCCAAAATATATATGGAGTGAAAGGTTACCTTAGGTGAAGAAGATGAAGGGGGTGATGGAGATGAAAGAAGACGATTGGAGGGTTTTAATTATTTATAGAGGAGAACGGCTCATGATCCTCATCTATAAAGTGCTAAAACCACTAATTTATATATGGAAGAAAATCTGTACTTACCTTTTATTCTCTTAGTAATAAAGTTCAAATTATGACTATTCATTCAATCTATGCCTTCAATAGCACAGAATTGTGGACCCATGAAAAATAATATAGAAAATTGAAATATATTATATTTGACATAGCCACTTAATTATTTACACGTTCTATCCTAATTAACATGTCACCTACAATCCACATTAATATTAGAAATGCTCTTAGAGCAACCACAATATTAAATCTCAAAGATGTTTTTATAGGATCAACTTTTTTAAACATTACATGTTACATCATGAAGAAATATTTTGGTCTTTCCTCCCACGATGTTAAGTCCCACATGACATGTCATTATAGTTCCCACAAAAATTAATTTAAATGACAATAAGTTTAAAATTTTTGCATATAATCTGCACATTCAATTTTAACAGGTGGACACTTTAAAAGTGGGAAGGCAAGAAAATTGGGCCTCCATCCACGCCATGTCTTCATCCAAAGTTTCTTCCACCTATCTAACGTCAAATGTCCAGCTCCAAAATAATTGATAAATTGATTCCGGTTCTTAGTAGAACCCAAATAGAACTGCACATTCTAATAGAAACCATGGTCCACAATTTTTTGGTGGTCTTCAATTTGATTTTGGAGTATTACACAATTACTTTTTTTTTTCAAAGATTAAATTTGTGAATACTGAGGGATTTGAGATTTGAACTACTAGTTAGTGCGTTGTATTATATTTATTGGTCGCAAATTCGAATTTCCATTTGGATGTGTGTTAATAAGGGAGGGTCACACCCTATTATATTGCGAATGTGTTAAATATCTTCA
>CATIWJ010008099.1:0-10223 GCA_949640765.1 Croton laevigatus | reverse complement strand
CAGGGAATAATTGAAGAATCAGCATTAGACTCCTTTAATATGCCATTGTATCATCCTTCAGTAGAAGAAGTAAGACAAGTGGTTGAAGAAGAAGGTTCTTTTACCATTACAAGACTAGAAGAATTCGAGCTACGTTGGGATGCTAATATTGACGATGGTGAGAGTGATTTGGTGTTTGATAGATTGGAGAAAGGACAGTATGTAGCAAACTACATGAGGGCCATAACAGAACCGTTGCTAGCTAAACATTTTGCAGATAAAATGACAGTGGATAATCTATTTAATAGATTACCCTTCACGTATGATGATTACTTGGACAAGGGGATGGGTTTACACTATAGTTTGGCCATTTCCTTGGCCAGGAAATGAAAATTATACCATGAAAAGTCGAACTTCCTCAACTTTCGAAGTAAAAAAAATTGGCTGTTTGATTTACAAAAAGTAAAAATTTATCGTGTAGTAAGTAACTATACTTCAGGAGCTGTAATGAATAAGAAATTTCTATTTTACAAGGAAATAATTTGCCTACATCCAGTCTGGTGTATGGGAAGCTTCATACACAAAATTAATCAAATTCAAATAATTTTAAAATTTCTTATTATTTTATCTTTTTTAAAAAATGTATTGTCTTAAATACACTTTCTTATTCATTTTCCTTTTTTTTTTCTATTGATTGGCATATTACATCTTGTTTTGCATAATGGTTCTCTCTATGGTTATATTTTTTGTGGATCAAAGCACATGTGTCCCTAGTCCATTAAACTACCAAGTTTATCTTTTATATTTTTAGGGATATTATTGAAAAAAAAATCTAGTTTTTAATTATAAAATGGCATTTAGCCTAATTATATTTTTAGTTCACAAAAAGATACTTTATTCTTAAACGAGGCACATTCGTTTACGTTTATAAGTTATTTATACCTTATTAACAAAATGTTATAAGTTACTGTCAGATTTTTGCGATTTTTTAGCCTATTCTCATCAGAAACAAGCCAACGAGCAATACAATCATATTTTTAACTTTTTGAGCAATGAAAATTTCTTTTTTGATATTTTTAATAGAATCCCATCTTTCTCCTTCATGCCCATGTGGCAGGTTCAAACCTCAATGGTTATAAAAATACTCTTCGAGCCAGTTCCAGTTCCTTAAGAGCCAGTGGAGTAGCTAAGATTTTGGATGAGAAGTTTTCAATTTATAAACTATATAGTTAACTAAAATAACAACTAGTGTGTCTAACTCAGTTGTTAAAGGGCAAAAATTTAATTGTCGAGGTTGTGGATCTGATCCGATCCGACCTATGATATGTTTTCCAAATTTTTTGGCTTTTAGAAATAAATTTATAAACTCTCAGTTGGAATTCGAATTCATGACAAGTAGAATGAGATTTCAACAACTTACCAACGCTATATATATATATATATATACTACACAAACATGTCATATTTTTTGTTTACAACTAATAAATTTTATTTTGTCCATTAAAATATAAAGAAATAATTTCAAAAAATGTCACATTATAAGAGAACACAACCATCATACAATTTATAATTCACAGGCGGTGCAATCCTTGCGCTAGTTTTTGTTTTTTTTTAACAAACATGCGCTAGTTAACCATTGATCTAAAGTTTAGAGGGATGTTTTAAAAAATTCTTTTGTAAAAAAAGTGAAAAATTTGATTTTATTAATATAAAAATATCAATCATAATTTATAATTATAAAAAATAATTACAAGGAATGTCACTTTATCGGAGAAACACAAATTTAAGTTTCATGGGCACGTGCAACCCACACACTAACTAACCACTTGTTTATAATAAATTTATAAAATTTTCTAAATTTGTCAAGAAGTTTACAAACAGGTTACACAAAATCTACTATCCAAACCAATCAAATAGTTTGTTGTTAATCTCCATGAAAAACCTCACCATTTTTCATAGCCAACTTCGAGATTCACTTGATTTACAGCAAATTAATGAAAGGAATATGGGTATACAAATGGTTTACAAAAAAAAAAATTTACAGCAAGTTTCCAACGAATTTCTGTATAGTTTTCTACCAATTTACAAAAGTTCGTATAACCATAATGAACCCAGACATTCACTAGTGGCTGGTCGGAACATTATCTTGATGATTAACATCTTGCTTTGACAACTTCTCATTGGCTCTTCTTCGTCTACAGCTATAGAATTTTTGCATTGCATTGCTCATAAAGAACAATTTTTCATCGTCGTAAATCACATTCTCGTGCTTCCCTCAAGAACTTGTACACCAAAATAGTAGAAATAGAGAAAGCAGCAACTATTTTTCCAACAACAGGAGATCTTTTTGCACCCTTCTCAAATTCACACATGATAAGCTTTCTAACTTCACTTTTTAATTTTTTCAGTTAAATGTTTCAGTTTGTTACTTTTGATTGTTGATGCATTCTTCATTCCTTCAATTTCATCATGTATTGGAGAATAATTAAGATCAAACTAAAAATGAGATGTATTTATCTCATTTAATTGGACTTTTTCCAGGTTGTGTTGGATGATGCCCAACTCTCCAACCTCGGCTTCGTCCATTGAAAAGTAGTGGCTAGTTTACTGTCCTTGTTATTCACTTAATAAACCAACATGGGTTTTTTACCTTTTTTGTGCACAATAAACTCTTCTTTACTTAATATAGAGTAAAAGGGAAGAAAAATTGGTACTTTTCCCAACATTTTTTCCCTCTTTATTTTAAAAATTTTCACCAAAATTAGCCTTTCTTTTTACCATTCCTGCCGATTCGGGCGTATGGTAGGAAAAGTGAGTTTTGCTTATGTAAACAAAAATTGTTGATTATTTTATTTCAAAGGTAAAACAATGTTTGGTAGAATAATTTTTTATTGTGTTATGTAATTATTAGATGAAGAGAGGTATTTTAGGGTAAAAATGAAGAAATATGATTTTTCTTAATTTTTGTGCTTGAAAGAATCCTTTATATTCTTTGTGAACGGAAAAGGTATTACACGTAGTATTATATGGACAATTTTATCCCATTATAAACTAAACTTTTGTTTACCTGTTTCTCGGAAATTTTAGTTACTAATTTAAATGACTCAATTTAATATAATCTGTTTGAATTCATGTCACAAATATTTCATTTATTTATTTATCATTAATAATAGATTATTTGCAGACTAAACTTATTAATTCTAATTCCAGATTTTAAAGTAAACCCAAATAATTTAATTTAATACTAGGATAATTTTTTAACACTTAATTCTAGATTAAATAATATGTTTTTCATATTATTTTAAATAAGTAAGCTGACCATCTATTGGCAACTCAATTGTGTTTTTCGTCTAGTATTCAGGAATAAGATCACCACCAAAGGGTCAGTCCAAGTGGTTAGGACTTTGGCCATTTACCTGAAAATCCAAGATACTACTTATGGTCTTGAGGTCTAAGTTCAAACTGTACCGCATCCTTCTTATAATTATAAGTGTATGTATGGGTGTGTGAGTGACATATGTTAAAAAATAAATAAATAAATAAATTCAGGAATAAGGTCATGTCCATCCTACTTTCATTTTACAAGTTGTTGGAAGTGATCTACAATAATGGAAATTTCGCTATTTCTCTAAAAAAAAAATAAGTAAGCCGACTTTCTTTTTTTCTTTTTAACATAGATATTTTATTTTATTTGAGAAATTTAGGGAAGGAAATTGATAAACCTCAAACCCGAAACTTCAGGTGTTGAAAAAAAGATGTCTTACTACTAGGTTACTCTCTTAGGTTTAGTAAGCCGACTTTATCGACTTATAAGACTTATAATAATGAAAACTACCTCTGTCCATCCAATTTGTCATTTGCTAATAATGGATAGAAAATTCTTCTCTAGACTAGACCAGCCCGAAACTAGAATTTCAAATTAAGGTTAGGTAGCAATATTCTACAACATTCCATATAAAAAATTTTAAATCCAAAAAATAATAAAGTTACCGAAATTATCAAAAATTTTCCAATAAAACTTCCTTTTTAGGGGAAAAAAAGTAGTTGTAGATAATAGGACAAATCAACCTAACCTAACCTAACCTAACCTAGCGCGAGAGTTGACTCAGCAATTTATTATTACGGGGTTTTTCTTACGTTGGCATTTGAAATGTCCAGTAGAAATCAAACTATTTGTTCATGAATCAAATCTAAATCAATCATTAGAAAGTATTGCTCCAAATTGAAGGTATTATTACTTCGTTATACGGTTAGCTCAGTATGCCGTCCACAAGGAAAAATTAAGCTCAACTTACTTATAAAATTGCCTACACAACTTACAAGTCAGAATTAAAGTCTGAATTATAAGTAAAGACAACTTGTGATAGCTTTATAGATTTCTAACTTTCAGTTTTCATTAGATCAAGCTTTGTGTTTCCTGTGTTTGTGTTCTGTTCCACCTTTGTTCTCCTCCTTCTAATGCAAGCAGTAAATTATAAAAAATAAAATAAAATGCAAGCAGTAAATTGTATGACAGGTTCATCTTAAGAAATTAATCAATCAATTAATTTTGCATGCACTTGACTGATTTTTCTGTCCATACACACATGCTGTAGAAGTTTAATCAAAGAAAACAGATTGTGGCTTGCTATTTGTTTATATTACAGTTAAGCTAGCAAGTTGTAAATTTTTGAAAATATCTTATTAAATTCAATGTTTTGGTGAAGATTGTTACTTGTCAATTGACGTTTTGCACAACCAAATTCATGAGTACGAGTCTCTCCCCAACTCGGTCCCTGACGTTCCATCTGCCATTGCTGCCACAAGTAAAGAATTATGTTTGGCGAGCGAGAAATAATGTACTGCCTACTCAAGTTTCATTAATGCAGAGACGTGTTCCGGTACATATTATTTGTACGATGTGTATTTTGGTGGAGGAAACTATATTTCATCTGTTAGTGAATTGCAATTATGCGTAATAGGTGTAAAATCCCAAATCGAATATTGAATAAGATTTGATATGATATGTATGTTAGACCACATAACTACTTAATCAACTTGGGTTAACTATTTTAGGCAAGTGGATTTAGGCCTAAATAGTTGACGAAGGCAGTTAGGTGGATCATTTTATAGGTCTAACTGCATACCGGTCGCGATCCCCTGGTTGGGTCATGACAATAATGGTATCAGAACCAGTCAGCTGCCGGAAGTGTGGTGCATTGCCTGGTGAGGTTTGTCTCTGTGTGTGTGTCACAACGAGGACATTGTGCGCAAAAGAGGCCAGTAGGTTTGGGTCTAAATAGTTGACAAACTCAGTTAGGCTAATCAATCATTTCGCAGGCTTGTGCGGTCAGACTCCGGTCTGGCTGTACTCCGGTCACGGCCCCCAAATTGGGTCTGGACAACAGGTATGGAATTGCTCTGTTTTTAGGTGTGTAGGCCTACATTTTGTTCTTTTTTAGATTGGTTGCAAGCTATGATTAGGTTGTTTAATGCTAATGATGCTAGCTTGGTTTTGGGAGTTTTTTGGGCCATATGGAATGCTAGGAACTCTGTGATTTGGTCGAATCACTACCAAAGTCCCATTGGAACTTGGTTGGTAGCACAGCACATGCAAAGTGATTGGCAAAATGCCCAAAGTGAAGAACATGCAGGTGCAGCAGCAAGGGCGTGATAGGCGTTAGCAGAAACCAAGTGCAGGTTAGGTTAAATTAAATATTGACGCAGCAACTAATGTTTTGACGGTTCGAGTACTCGAATTGCTTTTGTGGTGTGTGATGAGTTTGGTAATTTTTTGGCTGTAAAATCTGCTTGGTTGTATGGGTTGTTTTCACCTAGAGTAGCAGAAGCCTTAGCTATGAAGGAGGCTTTGAGTTGGTTGCGTGGACAGAGCTGGAGAAATGTGGTGTTTGAAGGAGATTGTTTGGAGATTGTGCAAGTGGTTGATAACAATGTTGGTTCGGATTTAACGTCATTTGGTGCTATCATTGAAGAAATTAGATTTTTTTCAAGTCTAAGTGGCTTGGTAGTTGCAGTATTGTTGCGGTGCCTCGCCAAGTAAATTTAGTTTCTCATAATCTTGCTCTAGCTAATAGAGTAGTTGATTCTGTTGGTGAGTGGTTTGATAATCCACCCAACTTTGTAAGTGTTGTTTTATTAACTAATTCTAATTAATAAAACAACCATTAATCGATTAAAAAAAAAAAGTCTAAAAGTCACCATATGTATACTAACCCGTCACAATTTTATACCGTATATATTCTAAACTAAGAAAAATAAAGGAGAAAATTGCGATTATATCCCTATATTTTCATTTAATTGATTACTTTGTCCCTATATTTTTTTAAATTAACTATTTTATTTATCCCCATATTTTAGAAAAAATATACTATTTTGTCATTTCTCGCCAAAAGTAGTGACAGAAATTAACAAATTATATCTTATATGAATCGTTTATTTACGCTAATTATAAATATGATATTAGTTTTGACTAAAATAACACTAAAATGTTGAAAAAACCAAAAAAAAAAAAATATCGGTTGATGGAACGGTACTTTAGCATTTCCGAAAAATATATGTAATTTCAATCAAAACTAATATCATATTTTTAGTCAGCGTAAAAAAACGATTTAGATGAGACATGAATTATTAATTTCCGTCACTGTTTTTTGCGATAAAAGACAAAATAGTATAATTTTTCTAAATTACGGGACAAAACAATTAAATTGAAAGAACACAAGGACAAAATAGTCAATCAAATGAAAATACAATGATTTAATTGTAATTTTTCCAAAATAAAGCTTTTCAACCATAATTTTATTATTATTTTTTTAAGAGAACCATAATTTAATAGTTTAACACTTGTTAATTAAAGTCGTTTTCTCCTATTCACAAGCAGTGATTTCTCTCAAATTAACAACCAATGCAATCAACGCAGAAATCAACCAAATAAACAATAAAAAGTACTGAAGCAAATAATAGAGTTCTACGATGAAGAGATTTTCTGAAAAATAATATTTGTTTTCTTGTCAATTTCATCTATTTTTAATTCCATGAGAAGCTTTAATCCACAATGAGCTTTTTCTCATAAACAATATTGTTGTTAGCAAGGATGATAGAGATCGTAATGATCTGGTTGTGATTACGACTTCTTCTCCTTGTTGGCATTAGTGATAGGTAGAGATTTGGTGTTCACTGATATGGTTTTTCCCTTTTTTTTTTTTTAAAACAATTTGAAGGTGTGTTGCTTTCTGGATAATATTCATGTTATAACAAATTATAAGTCATATTCAAAGAAATGTGAATTTTTATTCACTAAATAAAGGCTGGAGCTATGATTAGAAAGAATATTTTTCATGAAAATTCCATTAAGGACATATGACAGAGCAAATTTCACTAAAGTCTCACTACTCTCATGATTTTTAAAATGATGATGATATTGATGTTTGACCAAGCTCGATCAAACTACAATTATGTTAATTCAACTGTGAAATACCTCTTATTAAAAGTTCTACATATCTCCTTACAAGTTTTGTAAGTTTGATCCATAAAAATTAGAATACTTTGGCTTGAAGATTTCAAGCGATATTTGATGAGGAGAGTTAAATACGTATTGCATTCTTTTTTCCTTTCCAAGGTTTTTGTCCGACTGGGTTTTTTTACTAAAGATTTTAAAAAATTGTACTATTTTCACCGCGTATTTAAGTAAAGAATCATGTACTCTTTTTCTTTCGCTAAATTCTTTTCCACTAGGTTTTTATTTATATTTATTAAAGTTTTAACCAAGTATATTCTTTAAACATTCAAGGGGAGTATTATGAAATAAATGGATTTATTGTCCACCAATTGTTTGGAAAGTCTTGCAAGTTTAGTCAATTTTATTCCTTATCAAGTTAGGAATCATACTTGTATAATATAATTGGATATTGTGCCTAGGGGTGTTCACAAAAAATCGAAAAACCGGCTGAAACCAAACCGAAATAGACTGGTTCGGTTCGGTGTTCGGTGCAGAATTAGTGTAAACTGATAATTTCGGTTCGGCGTTTGGGTTTTGCTCATGTGGGAACCGAATCGAATCGAACCGACCAAATCCGACCAAGGCCATTGTTTCTGATTTGAACCTAAGTTAACCTAACCTAAATAAAGTGACTTTATTTAACCCTCTTTTCATCGTTTCCTGCCTCATTCCTTCGTCCAATATTTCCTTGCCGCTGCTACTCTCTCAACTCAACCCTAGCCTCTCCACCGCTTCCCTTCCTTCATCCTCCACGTCCAACCACCACGACTACCGCAAGTCCATCTCCTTCGCTGGTAAGCCGCTTCCCTTCCTTCGTCCTCCATATCCAGCCACCTCTTCTGCTCCTCCTCTGCTTTCTCTACTGTTTGCTACCGTTAGTCACCATCAGCGCCGAATATTGCAGTCTACTCGATGCACCACCACACCCACAACGAACCAGTCGCTCCCTCCGCTCGGTCTCTCTCTTGCAAGCACCGGAGACTTGTCGTCTCCAATTAAGATCAACACCGACATCAATCTCCTCTCCCTTCTATTCTAAAATATCGCAGTAGCAAGCACCACGCTTGACGCCACCACCACACCAGCAGCGAACCAGTCACTCCTCCCTCCAGCTATTGCCGCCCACTTCACTCCCAAGTGTCTAGGATTCCAAGATGTGAATGAATGCCCACCCCTAATCTTCCTCTTATTTTCTTCAACAATTTCAGTTTATCAATCTGATTTTGTGTGATTATGGGTTTGAATGAAATTTGATTTTGTGGGTTTCAAGTATGTTCCTTTGATTTTTGTAATTGGTTATTCCAATCGATCTTATGTTCAAGTTTTCTGTTTGTATTTTTTTTTTTTTTTGAAAATCATGTTGTTTGTTCGATTTGATGATTATGGTGTTAATGACCATAATCGATTATTGGATCAACATTGAGAAGGATGTGAAGTGTAGTTATTCAGGAAAAAAAAATTAGGTGGATTATGATTTTTGGTTTTTGACCGAACCAAATCGAAACCGAACCGAAATTTTTGGTTCGGTTTCACTTCGGTTTTAGCTTAATCGGTTCGGTTTTTGGTGTCCTTATGATCAATTCGGTTTGTTCTTCGATTTACCACTTTACCGAAAATGAACACCTCTAATTGTGCCCTATAAATAGATGGATTTCTATAAATACACACACAGACACACACACACACATATATATATATAGGAAAATTTACAAAAACATCCCTATATTTTAGTGAAATGAACAAAAAACTCCCTCATTATCAGATATTATAAAAAAACCTCCCTGCTTTTTAATAACCCGAACAAAAAGGTCCTTCCGTGAACTTTTCCGTTAAAATGTGGTAGAAAGACTAATTTACCCTCTTTTTTTATTAAGATCAACATAGATTAACTTTTTATTAAGCTGAACACCACCCACCACCACCACCGTTGACTTGCTTCGTACCAATCATCTGGGTTTAGTCTATATGTTCTGAAACCAATCCAAACAAAAACAAGAGCTCAATTCATCATCGTATTTCAGTTCATCCCCACAGCAATTTCATCGATAACCAACTCATATTCAACAACTCAAGAATCAAATGAAAAATAGAAAATTAGAAAAATAGTGCACTGTCAATTGCCAAACTCTCATTCACTTCTATCAAGTTTAATAGGATTAAACAAGACAAAAGGAAGCAAAATTAAACCAAGAACAATACTAAAATTCTGCCCTGTAAATGACAAAACGACACTGTTCTGAATTGCCTGTGTTCTGGTCCACGTTCTGGTTCCAATCGCTGCTGCTCAGTTTCGTCGCTCTTCTGCTCTTCTCCAATTTTGATTTCCGATGATGAAGAGCTTGTCCCCAATGATTTTCGATGAAACTCTAGACGTCTTCATGCAGCTGCGTTTTGAATGGATCAAAATCATAAGGCTTTTTCGGTGGAGCTGGGTTTTGACGAAGATAGGGATTTTATTTTTGAATCTGATGGGATTTCAAGTCCGAATTTGAAGGAGTTTAGGATTTCTGGAAAATTAAAAATCGAAAAAATTAGAAGCAAAAGGGGGAACCCAGATCGAAAGAAAGAGGACAGACTGAAGAGGAGGGAATTGACGGAAATCAGAGGGGAACAGACCCTACACAAACGAAGAATCAGGGGTTCCTTTTCGATTTTGTAGTTAAGACCCAGAAGTTGACGCCCAAAAATTCACGACCAAAGCGAGGGAAAAAAAAACCCAGTGCTGTTAACAGAGCTTCACCAGAAAAAT
>CATIWJ010008094.1:0-23284 GCA_949640765.1 Croton laevigatus | reverse complement strand
ATCCTAATCTCCATTCTCCAGCTTTGAATTATTTAATCTGTTAATAGAACTCAATCAAACTCTTCCTCTTACTTTTCTGTTGCCGCATAGAGTGAAATGTTTCTACACATTGTGCCTCAAGTGGACCGACAAAAGCAAATTTCAGCACAAAAACAAAAAGAAATGGTGATCCAAGAATATCACTTCTGTTAGCACACTAATCCCACATTGGATATTTATTCTATTTCCCTTTGTATTGTAATCTATAAATAAGGGTCTTTGAGTCCTTTAGCTTATTAAGACAATAGTTTTATATATTTAATATATTTCCATCTTTTTTATGGATTATGTAAATTCTAATAATCTTTTCAGAATGAATACAAGACATTTATACAACTCGTAAATGCTAAATAAAGATTGGTTTACATTCAAAATAATCCTACTCCACTTGTAATTTAACCTTTACTATTTTCCCTTTTTGAATGCCTTCTTTTTCTCTTCTTTAATTTCTTATTTCAATAATTATATTTTCATCTCCTCACAAAAGTATTGTAATCATTTATTTCCACTACAATTGAGCGGATAACTCAACATTTAGCATATAACTCAGGGACTTGAAAGCAATTCTCTTTTATTATTAGTGAAAAAGATATGCTCATTTTAAAAATAATGTATTTACTATCAATGTATATAGTAATTAATATTAAGTTGAATTATGTAAATATAAAAGAACAATAAATAAGAATAGAAATGAAAAACATAAAAAATGTATTGTAATGGAATAATAACTTATTTTCTTTCAAAAAAAAAAAGTGAGTTAATTATGCTAATTTTTTATGAGTGGTTACGCAAACAGTACGGGTATGAAGACGAAGATTAAAAAAAAAAATTATACTATAAATATTATAATATATGTTTTTTGATTGTTCATGCCATTCACTTCCGTGGCTGAAGTCATTGCCGGATTTTTATGGAACGGAGTAATCGATAAAAACAAAAATTGAAAAATGCTCAACCGAAAGAATCAATTAGTAATGTTGTCGAGTGGTATAATACAATTTTACGTCATGAATCAAAGACATAATGATGGCTGACTTGATTGGTATATTCTATATTAAACTCTAATTTAAACAATCAACCAGTTGGTTAAGTGATAAATAGATTGAATTCGCTAAAGTTTTGGATTTGAGATTTAACATATGCAACTATTCTAGCAAGGAGACTCAATCACCATTGTAGTATGCGACCTAGATCGAGTATAAATTAGTTAAGACTGAGCTTTAGACACTGAATGAGCTCCCAAAAAAAAAAAATTCAAATAATCCTTCTTAGGAATAATTATCTAATGCGAATGTTATACTAACTCATTGAGTTGAATTTAGAATATGTGTTGAGTTCACAGAATTGCAAATTGCTCACCGTATACTAATTTGAGTCAGGTAAATTGAAGATTAACTAACATTGTAAACTTGCATGTATTGGGGGCGGAATTACAACCGGGACATGGTGGTCGGCTGCTCCAGTCCATCGGAAATTCCATTTATATTGAATTGCTTGATTTAATAATATATATATAATTTAGAATTAATAAAAATTAACATCGGGTTTGGCATGGTTGTAGGCGCTTGAACTCTAGATTTAAAAGTCACCAATCTCAAATCTTGCTTTTGCTGCTAATATATTTTCATGCTAAAATCGTTGCTATTTCTTTTTATTTTTGTTCAAATAAAATAACTAATATTGGGTTATTGTATGGTGGTAGAAACTTGTACTTTGGACTCAAAGGTCTCTAGGATGAACCCCACTTATTACTATTCTAATAAGATAACTAATACTAGGTTATTCTGTCCATAATGATATATCCACAAATTAATTTGTTAGTTTTTCTTGCTATTCCAATTAAAATTAGTACATTTTGTAACAGAATATTTTATTTTTCTAAATATTGTTGAATCTATTTTAATGGTAGAAAATGAGTATTGGGTATTGAATTAAATGTTTGGTTTTGTTACTATTTTATAGATATGAAAAAATATTTTGTGCCAATATTAAAATAACAGGTGAAGCATTTGATACAAATGCGGTTGCACAAAAGAAGACACGCCTTATTTTTCTGTCGCTGTTTACCGTCGTCGCCCCTCTATGTCAATTTCTAGTTCCGCCACTGCATGCATTCTCCATATAGTATAATTATTGTCTTTTGGGAATATGTACCCTTATTAATGATTTTTATAGTTGTGTGTGAGAGAGAAGCAAATACTAGTAACTTTGCTGGAGTCAGTTTTAGATAATGGAATTCGGAAAGACAACGAAGTCGAATCGAAGGGTATCATTATCGATAACAAGATAACAAGATGGTTCTGGTACTATAAAATGAACGCAAGCAAATGTAAGTCCTGCAGCTAACATTGTAAATATGAAAACATGTCGCTGGTGAGAAGGAAATGCTTTTGGATTTAACAAAAATGGCGGAAGGGGTAGTTTGAATTTTTCTATTTTAGTTTTAGAGATATTTTTGTATACTACACTGCTTTTTTTTTTTTAAATTAATTGCTAATACAAAATGCCACTTTTTTCTTAATGATAGGGGAAACTGGACAATTTTGCAGAAAGGAAACTTGAAATTGAAAGAGTAATGCAAATACTAATCAAAAGAGGGAAAAACAATTTATTTCTTAACAGTAATTTAGGCGTAAGGGCTTGCTTATACCTGCGATGTTCCTTAAAAACTGAGTATTTTCGATTTCAATATATAACTTACATATTTGATATTGTTGCTACTAATTAATGTTTCAAATGCATCAGGTAGACACAAGGCATTTGAACTTCAACAGCTTCAATTAGAAGAAATATTTGCAGAAATAATGAATGAATTAAAAGAAGCTAATGAAGAAGAAATAATTTTTTTCATTGATGAATTCCATAATCTTTTCAGAAGAATCGAACTTATATTTTGGAAGCAGCCCTTGCCAAAGGGAATTTCAAGGTAAGACTAAAATACAACGGACTCTCATATTCCTGATTGTGGTGTTAACTAATTAATTCAATTTGTTTCTTTGTGTAGTGTATGATAGGAGCAACACACAGGGATTATATAGAGAAAGATAAAGCATTTGAAATATATTATGAAACTGTACATGTTGCTAAGTCTTCAATCGAAGAGGCAATTCAATTAGTTAAAAGATTATGTCCTAAATCATAATGTAACATATGAACATGATGCATTGGCTACTGCTGTTTGCTTATCAAAGCAATTCATAAGGTCAGATTCATTTTAATTTTTCAATAATTAATTGATGCTCATATTCTAAGATTAGAAGTTGTAATGAATGATTAATTTTCAGTGATGTGAGAAGGTAATGGATATATATAATTGATGAAGATTTCAATTTCAACAGTTCAAATGTTCAATTTCTATTGAAAATAACAAGATTAATGTAAAGGAAAGAGAGCATGTAATCTCAATGCGGACAGGAATTCCTAGTCGTAAAAATGTTATTTGACCTGGAGAAAAGACTACAACAAAGGGTTTGATGAAGCCGTAGCAATAGTTACTCCAACCATTCGTCGAGCTAGAATTGGCAATAGAGATCCAAATAAGCCTATTGCAAGCTTCTTTTCAGTGTTTTTTTTCTTTTTTTTTTCCTTTTTAAGTTATTTTCTAGAGCATTTTTTATTTTTGGTGTTTTTTTAGTGATGGTAGAGCTAAATCTACCATTTTTTAACAAATTTACAATGTTCTTGTAATTTTTATCTCTTTTATTTAATAGTTCTTTTGGGGTCTCAAAATGCTTATTCTTGCTTTTCTTCCATTGAAATTTAAGTGGAGTTTACAGGTCTCCAAAGTGATGCATCCGAGAAAAATTTTCATTTCTTGGCAGGCTTTTATTCAGACGATTTCAAAAGTATGTAGCATGAAGTTTCAAGATTTTTTTTTTTTAAACTCAGATTTAAATATTGCATAAATACTATATTCTTTTTTTTCAACATGTATAAATATATGTATGTTTTTAGTGCTTTCTGCTTGATTTATTCTATCTCTGTTACTCATCTTTTAATCAGTGAAAAGGGAATGTCCTAACAAAAAAAAAAAAAAAATTAGAAACTTTTTGTTTTCTTTTTGAACATTGAGTTGGTAAAAGAAAAATACCTATTTAAAAAACAATGTTTTTCTTTTTTAGTGTTCTAGAATTATTGATATATTTTATTTTTCAAAAATTCTATAAATGTGAAATTATCTATGTCACGACCTAAACTATAGGGAGGTCGTTTTCCAACGTACAGGAAACGTTTACGTAAGGACCAAAATGAAAATTTTGAAAAATTTAAGGACCTAATGGCAATTTTATAAAAAGTTGGAAGTTCTTCATAAGGCATATTTTCGAGGTCAAAAATGAAAACTAGAGGTAAAATGGAGCATAACGGTATGTCACGGATTGATTCGAAAAGGCGCCGATAAAAAGTTACGAAAGGATTTTCAACAGAGGACTAACAGGTAATTTGCCATGAGCACAACTTTGGTAACAAAGTGAAAGTTGAGTAGTATTTTGGAAAGTGGGCAAGAAATTGCCACTTGGCAAGATCTCACTCATTGAAGCCATTTTGTTGGTTCAATCTTGGCCCTCTAAAATCTTGTAATTAAATAATTCAAAAAGGAAATAATATAAAAGGGCGAGAGTGTCTTGAAACTTCAAGAATCACTCAAAAATTCTGCTCATTTTCCTCTCTTATTCTCCTGTCACCAGCTGGCTACGCCACCATCAGAGTATAAGATATTTTTGCTAAGTTTGATTAAGGTCCATCGAGGAAAGACTCAAGTTTAAGGTTTAAGGTAAGGACTCCATATTTGGCATCCATTCTTCCATCAAATGAATGGTTTGTAAGTTATAGGGGAAGAAAGTTTGTGATAGATTGAAGAAGATGTTGATGATGGATAGTAAATGAGAGATTAAGGTAGAAGATGATAAATAAAAGGGCGAGAGGGTCTTGAAACTTCAAGAATCACTCAGAAATTCTGCTCATTTTCCTCTCTTATTCTCCTCTCACCAGCTGGCTACGCCACCATCAAAGTATAAGATATTTTTGCTAAGTTTGATTAAGGTCCATCAAGGGAAAGACTCAAGTTTAAGGTTTAAGGTAAGGACTCCATATTTAGCATCCATTCTTCCATCAAATGAATGGTTTGTAAGTTATAGGGGAAGAAAGTTTGTGATAGATTGAAGAAGATGTTGATGATGGATAGTAAATGAGAGATTAAGGTAGAAGATGATAAATAGAAACAAGAGTAAGTGTAGAATTAGGTATTAAAGTAAAAGTATGGATAGAAGAGAGGTAAGAGACTTCGGTTAGGGTTTTAAATTTGATGAATGATTATGTTTTGTAGGATTTGAAGAAGATAAGGTGAAGGGCAACGAAAAGGAAGGTGAAAAGTGAAGGAAGAAACCAATCCCTAAGGTCTGGTGCTTAATTATTGTAAATTTTCTTTTTAATTGAGTTTTAATGTTTTTCATATGTTTGATGGTTTGCCATGGTTGTTGTGATGTTGAGAATGTGTTTTGCATGAGAAAAATGGTTTTATACATGTTAGAAATGGAAAATAGGGTTGGTTCCCATGTTGACAATTGTTGATCTAAGTGATTGAGTGGTAAAATCTGATTCCTTGCCTTCAACCTAATTTTTCTCTTTGAAAACGATTTAATTTGGAAAATTCATAGTAGACATTTTTGTAGCTCTATTTCTTAACTTTCTGTAGCATTTTGAACCTTTTCATTTAGATCTGTATCTTGAAAGTTATGGCCTAAATGGTGAATGCTGCACAGACTAATTTTTGGGTCATCTCGTGCGAGATAAGTTGTCTCGCGTGAGACAGTCCTAGAAATTAGTCCAGAAGACACTTTATCACCCAAGATACATATGTCTTGCCCGAGACAAGTCTCTAACACATCCAGAAGACACTTTCTCGCTCGAGACAAGTTCTCAACATTTCCAGAGGCTTAAAAGGGTCATATAAAGGCCTCCGAAAGTTGAATTTAGGTTTAAATGTACTTTATGACCATAAATGAGAATGAAATTAAGAATGCGTTATTCTGTTCAGTGTGATGTGAATGTGATTGAAAAAAAAAGAATAATGTTAAAATGCTCTATCTAGCTAGGAAGAACCCTTACGATAAAGGTATGATGCATCATACGGTAAAATGCGCAGTACTGCTAATGATTTGTGAATGATATTGTTTGTGAGTGGCCATGATGTTATTATCATTAGGGGTAGCTACGGCTACGTTCTATGACCCAATTGATCATATTTCGAGGTAGCTATGGCTACATTCTATGACCAAATATGAGAATGAGATATATAATCGAGGTAGCTACGGTTACGATTTATGACCGATTATGAACCCAAGCCTTATCCTATGATGTTCTACCATGCTAGTAGAGCGAAATGAAATAGAAGTTAAATGTGAAATCTTTATGTGTTAATTGCATGTTAAATCACAACATGAATCGTATTGGCAAATGTGTGATTTAAGTATTCTTACTTTTCAGACTTTTATTTTCATTGTTATTTGCAATAGTTAAGTACCCACTGAGCACAAGGTTGCTCAGCAAGTTTATGTTTTAAACTCGTAGGTTACGGATCAGGATAGACACCAGTGGTAGCAGCAACCATCGACACAAATCGGTTGAAGGTGCAAACTCGAAGTTGGAGAAATGCATGTACCTATAAATGTCATAGGTGACTTGTTCGTATATTGTAAATTAATTATAATAACAACTGTTGTAAAATAATATGATACTTATAGACTAACTAGATATTCTACTGTTATAGAATAACATGTATTTGTTTAATTATCTATATGCTTATGCTATGTTTGGAATGGAGAAATATAAAAGAGGTTGTTGTGTAAATTGGATAAACTAAGAAATGACAAAATATCCAAAAGGGAAAGATTGTGACTTGCACAAGAGATGGCATCCCATCTTGGCTTGGTTGTGAGTCAGGATGGAGTGTTACAATCTATTTATTCTTACTTAGTTGAAATTTAATCACAAAATTTAATTCTTTATATAATTTCATGTTTTTTTTTTATGTTGTGAAAACAACACTTTTGAACCTGTTTTGATAATAGCAAGACTATTAGTAGTAATAATATGGTTAATATTATAAGTAAATTTCTACCATTAATTTGTAGTTTATGAAAATAAAATTATTTAATTTGTAGTCTAAATTTTGCATTTTATAAATCATTGATTTTTATCTCCAAACTCAACTATTGAAAAAAAAAAAAGAAAGTAAATTCTCCATTTTCGCCTTGCTTTTTTAAAAATTCTCTATTTCGCAAAGTAGATCCTCACATGGAGATGAAAGGTGCCGTTCAGTAGAAAACGGACAACGATAGACATCGTTTTACATGGAACGACAACGAGAAGTAAAGACACGTTTCCATTAAACTTTAAAGCAGATCTACTTCCCTCGTCAAAAAAGGGTAAAATATTAGAATTGAAATAGTATAGCAGATAGATCTGGCACCGTCGTTTCTTTATTTTCCATTTACACTGGAAAGGAAAGCCTACTTTTACACAATCAGTCTACTTATCCCACAAACCCTAACTAAGCTCATTTACTACAGATTCAATTTTGATTTCGCAATTTCAATTTGCATAATAATATATTCTCGATTCACAATGCACTTTCAAATCCTAAATTTTAGCAACTTCAAATCCATCTGAATTTTTGTGTTGTATCGAATTCTTTGCTTAAATGGGCACCGCTCAATCTGTACAAGTGCCTGAAGACGAAGAAGAGAGCGAGGAAGAAGACGAAGATGACGACGAAGAGGATGATATTCGTGGTGAACGTTCTACAAGAGAAATCGATGGTAACAATTTGGTCAAGAAAGTTCTGGAACAAGAGCCTGAAATGCTACCATGTCATGCATCTGCATCGCCTCTCTCGCCTCAGCTCTCTTCTCTAGGTACGCCCCGCTTGGGTCCTTCAATCAAGGTTTGGGACCCTTACAATGTATTGGCTCCGCCTCCTCCACTTCCTCCTCCTCCTCCTCCCCCGGTTTTCTCCCGGAGTTTCTCGTCGTCCAGTACGATTGTTGATGACGATCGTACTGTTACCGAGGTTTTTTTGATTAATCATGGAGAGTGCGACCTTAATTTGAGGCCGGATTTGGTCGGTGGGAGGTGCCACGTCGCTGCGTTGACGCCGAATGGGAAACGGCAGGCTAGAGCTTTAGCTGTGTTCTTGAACTCCCAAGGAGTGAGATTCAATGCGGTTTATACCTCACCTTTGGTTCGTGCAAGATCAATGGCGGTTTCTGTTTGTCAGGTAACTTTGAATTGGCATTTGATTTAGTAATTGAAATCCATACGTGTTGCACTTCAATTTTAAAACCCATGTATGATGCATAGTTAACATAAGATACATAGCTCTACATGGAAAGTCCGCACCTTTGACAAGTTTTATGATGTGTTATTGAAGCACTTGCAGAAGAAATTAACTAGCTTTATTGAGTGCCAGTTAGAAATGTGGGTGCAAAGGATAACTTGCTAAAATTAGATTTAGTTATTTTACTATTCGTGTTTGATTTGATGACTTGTAGAAGATATTAGGTCGTACCAGAGAAATTAAGTAGCTTTGTGGACTGATTCACACAAATGTGGAAAGATTAACTTGGTAAAATTACGTTTAGTTGTTCTATTAACTCTAGATTTTGTCACCTTAGTGCCCATTATAGAGCATTCTGCATTACTGATAAATTCACACTCCAACTCTTAGCAAGCATTAATTAAAATGACTAGTAATGGAGAGTTCATAATGGAGACTTTGTAGTGGTTGAAGAAAATGTTTCTATTAAATTTAAGTAGTAGCCTTTGCAAGTACCATTTAATTGCTTGTCCTTATATGTTTTAATTGCCTCAATTATTTTCCTAACCATGTGCTACTTCCAGTGTGCTGTATCTTTCTAAAAATATACTGGCGTACTTCTGAATTCTAGGTAGGGTTGGTACCCGCTAGCCAGGACAAACAATAAGAACTGTAACTAATGGTAAATAGGAGTAGAAATAAAGTACTCTGTACTCATTGACAAATATGCCAAAAAACCTATACTTCACCGTCCAGACACACCAGTTAAAAGTCCTCTATTGCTGTATGATTGTTTCTGCTGTCTGGCATACTGTGAGGTGGCATGGAAATTGAAAATACTGCAAATACCAGAGTCTAGAAGAATGATGGGAACGTTAGTCTGATTAATGATGGGTTAAGTTCCATTGCTTAATGAACTGTGAGAACTGTTGAAATTGCTGGTTCCACATGCTTGGCTAATGTAATATCTATGAATACTTCATATGTTGGATTTAGGGTCAGTCAATGTGCTGTAGTGGGGGAATGTTTTGTAAATGAGATATAAGCTTGCTCGATTTCACTTTCTGACAGTTAGTTGTTCATGATTTTTGGATTTATTTATTTATTCTCATGATAATTGTCGCAACTTTGTTGTCACTGGGAAGATTTTCTGTCCATTTACTTGCATTACTCAATTGAATAGATTATCTACATATAAAATCATGCAGGAAATGCATTTTGCAGAGGAACAAATACAATCTTCAGATGATCTTATAGAGATGAGTCTGGGGCATTGGGAGGGTTGCCCCTGCTCTGAAATCTATACACCTGAGGTTCTAAACTTAATTGAAAGTTTTCAGCCTGATTTTTGTGCACCATCTGGAGAATCACTTAGGCAGGTGGAGTTTAGGATGATTCAATTCTTAAATGGGACAGTCCTTGGACTGCCTGAGAAGTTGAGAATAGATTTCTCTTTGCACCATCAAAATGAGAGCCAATTTTCGCATGACAGAGATCCGTCTGCTTTAGTGCCGCAACATTGGGATATGCTTCATAGGCATCGACCAAGTCTCTCAAGGAAGAAATCTGGTAAGAGCAGGCTACAATTTGTAACTACCACGGGAAATCATGATGGTGAGGATGAAATATCTCCCAGGGAATCCAACGATCAAAATTCACTCCATAATTTAAGTGTTAGGAGCTCATCCTCAAGTTCTTCATGTATAGGTGTTTTCAGTCATTCAATTCCTATCAAGTGTCTCCTGACCGGCCTCCTGGGTTGCAGCCCAGTAATGTTGCATAAGATTTGCATAGAAGATTCATCGGTGACAATATTGCAGCATTCATGGAAAACAGGCTGGCAGATAAAACGATTGAACGATACTGCACATCTGAGGCTTCTCTAACCAGATCATTATGAATGAAAGCTTTGTGGGAGATTCACGTATGACATGATACGGGATTAATTACCAGGTGAAATCTTGGATTCATTTGTGGCCGATATAACACCGTGATTTCGAATGAATTGATGTTACTCATACGCCCTGTTGTTTTTCATTTGACATATTTATTTTTACGAACTTACCAAAAGAAAAAGGAGATTCAATTTGGGAGTTGGATATTTGTATTGGGTGATTCTTTTGATTTGTAGCATTTGCAAGTGTTGTTATTGTAAGTGAAATGCAATATTTTTATCATTTTTGATGTAATAGGAAGAAAAATAAGTTAATTTTTAGGATGAATTTTTTATATTGTATTTTTGGTGATTCATTACCCTTTGAGCTCTTCTACCGTCCTAGACATACATTTATGACTTCAAGAACAGACAGTTTCAGTTAAGTCTTTCTTTCCTGAAGTGTAATTCTCAATTCCAATGTAATGAATTGTCTCTTTTCTGAATTTGAAGAAATTTTGAGTGCATGGAGACCATGAAAAATGTTTGTATATAATTGAGAGACTTGTTGAAACAGGCCTGAAATGGGTACTTTTATCTTTTCTTTAGTGATGATTGGAGCAATTGATGGAGGAGTGGATCTTATTGAAAATTGAAAGTAATGTATCAAATCATGCATCAATTTGATTTTTTCAAATGTCTTAATTATTTGGATTATGTTTTGGTCTTTGGTAAGATGATGATGATGATGATGGATGATGATGATAAGCTACTTTTTTATAATTTTGTTTTTGAACCTTTCAATTAAACTGTTACACCTATGAGGATCTTAAATGCTCAAAAGAAAAAGTTCTCCTATTAGATTAAAATTCAAAGTTACATCACTATGGGCATTTATTTATAAATTGAGGATCACATGGGGTATGGATCCTTTTGCCTACACAATCCAAAATCAGCATGTGAAATTACCATACCCCTTTGTTTTATACCTTTTTTTTTTTTTTGATAAATTGTTGTTATATCAGTGAATTTTCATGTATTCTGCTAAAATTTTATCTTTTCTTTTAATTTTTTTTTAATCAAGCAATAACTTTGAATATTATTAGCTTCAGAAATAATCACATCAATCACTGTAGAACACGGTGGATTACTCAATTTTACTCTACCAGACATAGAAATGGCTTTCTAAACTAAATAATGGGCAACACTATTCGTTGAACGACTAGTATCACTCAATTCTACTCTATCAGACACATAAATGGCCGCCTAAACTAAATAATGGGCAACACGATTTGTTGAAAGACTAGCAAAAATAAATCTAACATCAACTAGCTCTGCTAAGAGAGCTCAAATCAAAATAATAGTAACTCCATAATTAAATCCAATTTACATAAGCAGAAACCTATCTTGTTATTGCTAGTTACCTACTGCACATTCCAATCGGTGCCCACAGGCACATAGAAAAGAATCTTAATTAATAACTCTATTGACCTTTAAAAAACATACAAACAACACTCGGACAAAAATAAAAAGGAAAATCAACACCCCAACAGAAAAACTTGATATAAATAAAGCCAATGTAGAATTAAATCTACCTCTCTCTATCCCGTGATACTTCATAACATCCAACTAATATATTTATATCACTTCCACCTTCTTCTTCTGCTCTATCAAATCCAGAAAAATAAAAATAGATAGAATAAAATTATATTTGAATCTGATGGCTTGCTTCAAAATTTCCCCAATCGTTATTATCTTTCTCTTCTCTAATTTTGTTGCATTTCCATGTGAGCCTTTAATTTCAGCTTCTCCTGCTGTTCTACCATATGTTACTGCTCCTAATATGTCCTCATTCTTCCCTTCTCCTACACATGAATGGCCTCTAAGTTCTGCAGATCCTCCGGCCTTTGAGGGTTTGGCTCCGGTGCCCAGCTCCGGTGAGTTTCTAGGAAAGAGTTCATCAAGTTCCGTAAAGCTTGACTGTTATATTGTAGTATTTGGGCTTGGAATTTTTGCTCTATTAGTATAGTTTCTTTTGTTTAAAAAACTTTTAATAAGTAGAATTTTGTATTCAATTTGTTGAAAGGGGTAGTATATGGATTGATTTTACAGTGTGACTTTAATTTGCCTGGGTGAAGCTCAAATCAATTCTATATTATGCAATAATATACTTATCTTGTGGGTCACAACTTAAAATGGATACAATTTCAATATGGTTTTCGATTTTGCATACCAAAGAATAATTTAGCCGATCGGTCGTGATAATAGATGTAGGTTTGAATCCGTCCTTTCATAATGGGGGAAAAAAATAATAATAAAAACGACGCTGTTTTGGTGGAAATACAATGATGGGAGTTCTACAAATTTTTTTTTTTTGTTGAGTTTTAACCACGGATGTCCAATGCGCAATTGCAGTTCTACATTACTCATCAACAAATTTTAGAAATTTTATACAGTGTGTCCAACAAACAATATATTAGTAGCATTTTGAAACAAGAGGTGGATGCGTCAAAATATTTTAATCAAGTGTTGGATTTATAATATCACTTCGTGGATAAGTAGAGAAGTTGATTTTTAATTGCTTTTACTCATGGGACATCACTACAAATGTTAAGCACATTTTTTTAAACTAATATATACTAAATAACACCAAGTTTTTACAAATAATACATTTTCAAAAATATAAATTTAAATTCTAAAAAAGCACTCATTTCAAAGTGGAATTATATATATGACATACTCCACCAAACCTCCATCTTTTTCCAATTGACCACCCTCCGAATTGGGGATATTAACATTTTTAGTGTAAAAATTAGAAAAATTACAAATTTGATGTTGAAAAAAAACAAAATTACAAATTTGGTGTAGATTTGAAACATATTACAGATTTGGTGTAAAAAATGCTGAGTTGGCGGGTTCTTTTTCTGTGCACCATTTGAGGTAAAACACTAAGTCAGTGCGCTAGTCTAAATGGCGCACAGACCTTAGTTTTCAACTACAAATGGCGCACTGAGTTGATAATTCTACGACCCACTTCTGATGATTTTGTAATAATGATGGGCAAATGATTAGGGAGGATTATGTAATGAGGGGAAGAGAAATTTGATGATTAGGGTGAGAAAATAAAATATAAAATAATTATTATATTTTATTTTGGAGTGTGTTTTAGGGTTTTGATTATAGTATTTTTTTTATTACAAGGTCATTATAATTAGTATAAATTGATTATACTAACATTAAAATATGAATTTAATGATTATTTAATGATCACAATCATTATAATTAGTGTAAAAAAAAATATTTTAGAACAATTAGTAATTTAATGTGTTATGAATAATATGATTAAAATTGGGGTAAAAAATACAAAATATAAAAATGTTATCCGATACATCAAGAGCCAGGCGTATACGGGTCATTTCTTATAATTCTAGATCTGAGCTCTAATGCCCGCCTATTTCTTATTCTTCCACTACTCATATCCATCAGACCAGCATTTTGTTGCTGACTAGCATCATCATTGTCGTCATCGTCATCTGGAGCGGGAGTACTACTACTACCGCTGGGAGTAGAATTATCAATATCCATATGACGAGCTGCAGTAGGATTAGGACCATACGACTGTAAGATAGTTTGCTGAAAATTGAAAGGAAATGGTCTTGATAACGAGCCTCCAAATTGAGCTGCATGTGCCTGTGTCTGTCCAAACATAGATGGAAAAATGGAATGTAGCTGCGTATGAGGTGTGTCACTGTATATGAAATGAGGAGGCTGTGGGGTACAATGTACAGGAGTGGCCTCTGGACGCAACCATTGGGTTTGGTTGGAGGAAGACCATGGTCCAAATGGCGTAAAAGTGGATAAGCCAAGCGTAAAAGATGGTCCTGCCGGGAAGGTAGGTGCTGAAAGGCCTGGCATGTAACTGTTCACGTCTGGGAATGGGTGGGAGCGAGATGTGGAAGGACCTGGGTCTGAAAAGGATGATGGAAACTGAAATGGCTGAAGTGGGTGGAAGTAAACAGGCTCAAGCACAAGGGTACATGATGATGCTGCTGGTGGGATAGGTACATCCCTTTGGCGTTGTCGGCGATTGCGTGATGGCCAATCAGATTGAGTATTTGCTCGATGCAGTTCATCAGAAAGTGGAGTAGGAGCGGGTGTAGGTTGCGGAGGTGGTATTGTGAAGGTACATATATCTTCCCTCAGTGCTGCGAGGGAACTGCTAGCGATCTGTTGCAGTGAATGAGTTGAAGTGGATAAGGAAATATGCTCAAGTGTGTCAGCTTATAGTAAAAATGCAAAATGTCAGTTATAATTTTTAGTAATGATATAATTCACTGTAAATTATATATTATACATATTATTAACATACTGTCGCAGCCTCCGCAGCACCCCGGTGAGAGATCCATCTCCGGATAATTCTTCGATACCACTCCATATATTGAGAATGATAATGGAGTGAAGCTTTAGCTGGTGCCCCAGTAACCACATACTCTGCTCCGTTGTTCCAAATCTGAATGAACTGCGAATGAAACTGCATCCAATTCTGGCCGGTAAAGTTATGTAAAACAACTGAATGGAGCTCCTCAGTTTGTAACAGTGGGAGGGGGATAGGCTGCTGTAACCCAAATTGCCTGAGGACCCGATCAGGTTGGTGCCACTCCACTATAAACATGCATATCAATGGCACAACCGCCCTCCAAATATCCATACCTCTCAAGCAGCTAGCTGGTAAGGTTTGGATGACTTGTTTTGTGTAAGGCTCCCATATAATCTATTAAATGAAATAATATTTCCGTTAAATGAAGAAGATTTTTTGAAAATGTATTAAAATTTATCATATAATATAACAAATCTCATATATTATAACAAACCTCATCACCGCGATAAGTATCGAGCATGTATCGGATCTGACCAATCTCATGTGTAAGAGCGTGATATACAGTCTGTTCCTCGATCCATCTACATTTAAAATATTTTTGTTAGGAAGATGAAAAATAAAATAATTTATATAAAAAATTTGGTTAGCATATACCTTTGCCCTAGTGGTGCATCTAGAATAAATCGAGGTACATTGATTCTGGTTGCTAGCAAAAGCAATCTCTCCCATGCCCACAGCTGCAAAATAAATATTGCACTAGAAATCTGTGACGCCAATGGTAATCTGCTTGCTGTACACAGCTCCCTATACAAGAAGCTTAGAGTGGCTGCACCCCAGCTATATTGGCTTATCATGCCAATATCCTCCAACAATGGAAGGTAAATCAATGAAATGTGTCTAGTTCCCTTCCCTGATAACAACTCTCCAAAAAGAAGCCGAAAAATAAATGCATGAACATTATATTGTACAGTCTCGTCATTAGCTCCATGAGGAAGGTGTAAAAAATTATTAATGAACCGCCGTATCCTAATAGCAGACCCCTAATCTCAACTGCTAATGGTCTAATCCCTAGTAGACGCTCACATATAGCAGTCCAATCTCCAAAAGTCCATCCAATAACTGGATGACCATCTATAGGTAGACCGGTCAAAATTCCAACGTCCTATAGGGTAATAATCATCTCCCCATCAGGCATGTGAAATGTGTATGTCTCAGGCCTCCATCTCTCAACTAGTGCAGTGATTACATGTCAATCAAGCTGAAAAAAAAAAAAGATAACTGCATTACTCTATAAAATCCAGTCTGCCTAAGCAACACCGTTATACGTTCATCGACTTCATTGATGTGTCTCAAACTAGCATTACGTCTACAACTGATCACATCGTTAACAGCCTTATTGATGTTCCTTGCCTGCGAAGTAAACATAATTACGTTGTATTAATTTTGCATAAAAGGATTTATTTCTTAATTTAGCATCTTAATTAATTTTTTTTTATTGTTATCTCATTATTCCAAATCGCCTCAGATCTATGTTGATGCTGTAAATATAATAACGACGTAACATATGGTCCAGGATGCAAGTAGTCCCCTAGATGAGAAGCCATATCTACAAATACTGTAATAAAAAAGACATATGTAAAATGTTGAATATGTTAACTCATGTCAACGTTTTGACCATACAAAATAAAAATTATTAACTCATGTCAACGTTCTTTAAAAGTTCAATCACGAGTCTACCACCAAAAAAAAAAAAAATACTGCAATAAAAAATATGCATCTTATTAAATAACTCAAAATGTTATTATTTTTCATGCCAAAAAAAATTATTACTCTTCTTAAAAATAATTCGGTGAAAAAAGAAAAAATACCTAACCTTTAATATATGCATACTGAAGCCAATAATGAAGTTAAGAAACTTAAGCAAAATGTGAAACAGGAGCCGAAAAATATATGCAAGCCAAAAAATTTTAGGATGGGAAATGGTGGAGGAAGTATTCAAATATTCAGAGAAAATGAGAAGAGGAGTAGGAAATCGGGTGAATGAGGAATGAAGGGAAAGGAATCTATTTAAAACACCAGCGCGCCAGGTAAAGTGGCGCACAGGCAGAGGGTATTGACACGTGGCGGCATAGCATTTCAGCACGCTACTCTGTGTTGCACACAGAATCACGCATGGACAGAGGCTGCAGAGGACAAAGGAAGCGTGTTGGTTAAGGGGTGTCAGCTCAGCTCGCTGGTTAAAGTGGTGCATAGCTTGGGGGTAATGACACATGGCGGGCGCAGATAGCAGTTGGACGGCAACAAACACACATGGACAGTGCGCAACTCTGAATAGCGCACTGAAGTGAGAAGGCATATCAGACGGTGACACATGGCTTGAGCGCTTACTTGATTGGCGCACTGATCTGTTCGCTACTCCAACTGTTGCACTGAAATTCAAAGTTGCTGACCCCTCCGACGTGTCACACCAAATTTGTAATTTTATTTTTTCTTACCCCAAATGTGTAATTTTCTTCTAACTTTACACCAAAAATGTTAATATCCCCTCCAAACTGTTACCGGACCACATCGGACCAGTCACCAGAATTTTTGTTGGATGTATGTAATATTTTTATATTTTATTTAAAAGAAATAAAATAAAAAGAAAGAGGAGTAGAAAAATAAAAAAAAATAATAAATGTGCTATTTATTACAATTTTTCAAAATTTGTACTATTTACTAAAATAAACTTAAAAAACATACTATTTATTTATATTTTTCAAATATTAAATGGATTTTTAATTGAGAGTAGTAGTTCATAATCCCTTACTCGTTATCAGAAATCAATTGATTTATTAAAATATGTTGAGAATGGTAAATATATGGATTGTAAATTCTATGGATTTGGATAAAACTAAAAAAAATAGATTTTAAATATGTGATTTAAATAAAATAAATTAATTCATATCAACAAAAACTATATGTGTCTATGTCAAGATTAATGAGACATTTGTTTGTGATCTATTTGTAAATTAGATTGTGACTAGACCAATATAGATCAAATAATTAGAAATAATATAGTCCATCTTTTCATTATTTTAAGTAAATTCTCCATTTTGAGTGTTTTATTTATATAAGAAAACTTTTCTTAAATGGTAATTTTTGAGTGGGTGAGAAGTTGTAAAAGATTAAAATGCCCTTGATTTGATGGTAAGATTGAATTAAATAATGGATGGTTTTTTGAGGTAATGAGAAATAAATAATAACAAAGTTGATAGTAATATGATAGTTGTCTATTATTGCCCAACATTTTTTGTAAGAGTTGAATTTTGACACTTTTTCTATCAAATAATCAGAATATTAATAACTATACCCTATAGATAAAAACTGGAAACACAACAATTACTTCAATTAGCTGACAACTATAACAAAGAATACTGACAATTATAATAAAGAATGATATTTTACGTGTACTTTATATAAACATGCCATTAAATTTCATTTGTGGGTAATCTAATGGGCCAAATTAATTTTCTTTCTAAAGAAAAACTTGTCACTTATTAGTGATTTTATGTTTTATGGATATGTGACTTGTTCTAATATTAGAGTACAAATTTATAAACTGGTGACCTAAAAAAATCAAGAACTGGCCATATAACAGAAAAATAGGCCATAATAGTATATGTATATGTTTCAATGATATATAATTTTAAGGTAATTGAAATTTTCCAAGGGTTTTAGTGAGTAATTCTTCAACATTTCTATTGATTATCATAAGATTGTATCCATTTTCATTCAAATACTTATTTAAATCTATAAACTTAATTAAAAATCTATATTGATCTTAAGTGCATGATCATGATTTTATAGATAATTAAGCTTTATTTTATGTTTTAGTGAGTAATTCTTTAACAATTACATTGATTATTATAAGATTGTATTCATTTTATTCAAAAACTTACTTAAATCCATAAATTTAATTGAGAATCTCTATTGATTTTAAGTGTATGATCATGATTTTATAAATAACTAAAATTGATCTAATGTTTTAGCGAGTAATTCTTCAACAATTCTATTGATTATCACAAGATTGTATCTATTTTCATTAAAAAATTTGCTAAAATCCATAAGCTTAATTGAGAATCTCAATTGATCTTAAGTGTATTATCATGATTGTTGTAAAATAGAGGGCAGAACTAAAAATGATTATGTGACAAAATAATAAACTTAGGAGATAAGAATTTATGTGGTTCGGCAAAGCCTACGTCCACGGTCGAAGACGGTAAATAATTTTCACTATAGTAAATAATGGAGAATACAAATATGGCTTTTAACCCAAATCAACACTCAAATAATTACCACTCACTTAATAATTACCCAAGTGTTTATTACCCAAGTGTTTAAAACCTAACCTCACAAATCACTCAACACTCACCAAACAATTGCCCATTTTAGCAATTGTATTTCTTACAATTTGCTTGAGCACAACTTGATGATCTCGGTTGAATGAGGAGCATGGTATTTATAAAGGGAAAGAGGAGCCAATATGTGGTTATGAATAAAAGACTTTGTGGCCAAAAGAATTCTTTAATTCATAACCTCATCTTAAAGACGTAGTGCTCCAATAATACATGCTCTAGAACTTACCATTATATGTGGTTTAATATTGTCCATGTAAAATGGCAACACAATGCCCTACCACCATAATACAAAATAAAGCCACGTAACAAATCTCCACCTTGGCTTGATTTTGCCAAGCTCCAAAAATAGTGAACCAATATACCGTTTTCTCGAAATTGCCCCTGTGGTCAACTCAAGTACTTCGTACCCCAATTAAGTCCAAGCAAAAGGGGTGGGCAAAATCGGTTCAGTTTATCGGTTCAAAATCGAATATAAAATTTATGAACCGAAAATCGAACTGAAAATTCGGTTAACCGATTTTTTGGTTCGGAATCAGTTTTAACCGAATTTTACACGTAAAAAATCGGTTCATACCGAAAACCGAATCGCAAATTCGGTTAATTGATTATTCTGTTCACTTCGGTTCGGTTCTGGCTCACGGTTCGGTTTTACCCACCCCTACCAAGCAATGCTTGAACTTAGATACCGTAACTGGTTTGGTCATCATATCTGCTAGATTATCACTTGTACCAATTTTCTCAATAACAATGGTACCTTCAAAAATAATCTCCGAATAAAATGATATCTGATATCAATGTGTTTGGTTCGTTTATGATACATTTGATTTTTAGTCAAATGTATTGTGCTTTAACTATCACATAAGACAACGGCCTTGTCTTGTGTCAAACCCAAATCACAAACCAAACCTCTAAGCTAGATGGCTTCCGTTACTGCTTTTGTCACTGCCATATATTCTGCCTCTGTCGTTGACAAAGCTATTGTAGATTGTAAAATTGCTTTCCAACTAATGGCACAACCAAAAAAAGTAAAGACATACCCAGTCAGAGATATTCTTTTATCCAAATCTCCAGCATAGTCAGAATCCACATAGCCAACAACATTGCTACATGTATCAGATTTTATATTGTATATTAAGCCAACATTAGAAGTACCCTTAAGATATCGTAGTATCCATTTAATAGTTTGCCAATGAGCCTTTCCAGGATTGGCCATAAATCTGCTTACCACACTGACAACATATACAATATCTGGGCGAGTGCACACCATAACGTATATTATGCTTCCAACAGCACTTGCATAAGGAATAAGTGATACTTGATCCTTATCTTGATCTTTCTGTGGTGACAAAACAGATGACAACTTAAAATGTGCCGCCAATGGAGTACAAACAGGTTTTGCATTCTGCATCCCAAAACGCTCAAGTACTTTCTCAATGTACTTCTTTTGAGATAAATGCAACTTCCCTGCATTTCGATCTCTATAAATCTCCATTCCCAAATTTTTTTTAGCTGGATCCAAGTCTTTCATTTCAAATTCACTCCTTAGCTAGTCTTTTAGAGTGTTGATCTCAGACATGTATTTGGTAGCAATTAACATGTCATCAACATACAATAAGAGATAAATAAATGAACCATCAGAGAGCTTCCTGGAGTACACACAACTATCATAGTTGCTTCTAAAGTAACCATGATTTAACATGAAAGTGTCAAACTTCTTATACCACTGTCAAGGAGACTGCTTTAAGCCATATAATGACTTTTTCAAAAAGACAAACATGATCTTCTTTTCCTTGAACTTGAAAACCCTCTGGTTGTTGCATATAAATTTGTTCTTCTAGATCACCGTGTAGAAAAGCCGTTTTGACATCAAGCTGCTCCAACTTTAAATCAAATAGTGCAACCATAGAGAGTAACACACGTATAGAGCTATGTTTCACAACGGAAGAGAAGACTTCATTGAAATCCATTCCTTCTCTTTGACTATAGCAATTTACAACCAAGCGTGCCTTAAACCGTGTTGCTTCAACACCAGGGATTCCTTCCTTTTTCTTGAAAATCCATTTGCAACCAGCAATCCTCTGTCATTTAGGTGGTTTCACAAGCTCTCATGTTTGATTCTTATGAAGATACTCAATCTCCTCATTCATAGCAACAGACCACTGTGTAGAATCACTACTAGTGACAACCTCATGATAAGTAACAGGATCATGACTTTCAACTTCTTCCGCCACTGATAGTGCATAAGAGACTAAATCTGCATACCCAAACTTTTGAGGTGGTTTAATTGTCCTCCTTTCTCTGATAAGGGCAATACTGTAGGGTCGTTGCTCTTGTTGTGGAGTGACAACTTCTTCAACAATCTCTTGCTCAACAGACTCATTATACTGATAAAAAATGTTTTCTTTTATTTTCTCTGATCCTCGAGCTTCAAGCTCCACCTTTTTGCTGACTTTGAGATCATCTTGTATATTGACAACCTCCTTTTTTGGATGAAGCATGGATGACTCATCAAATTTGACATCTTTGCTAATTATAAACTTGGAAGAGTTTGGTTCAGTACACCATAATCTGTAACCCTTCACTCCAGTTGCATATCCAAGAAATATGCATTTTAGTGACCTTCACTCAAGTTTGCCATCATTGGTGTGAGCATATGCAGGACACCTAAATATTTTCAAATTTGAATAACTAGCAGATTCACCTGACCATAATTCAATAGGAGTCTTCAATTCAATAGCAGTTGATGGATACCGATTCACAAGATAATACGCCATGTTCACAGCTTCAGCCCAGAAATCTTTAGACAATCCAGCATTTGAAAGCATACAACGTGCTTTCTCCAGAAGAGTTCTGTTTATGCGTTCTGCAACTCCATTTTGCTGTGGTGTATGTCGCACAGTGCAGTGTCTCACTATGCCTTCATTTTCGTAGAACTCATTAAATTGACTTCCACAGAATTCCAAACCATTATTTGTCCTCAAGCGCTTGATCTTTTTGCCTGTCTGATTCTCAATCAGTGCTTTCCACTTCTTAAATGTTGGAAATACATCAGTTTTTAGCTTCAAGAAATATACCCAGACTTTCCTAGAGAAGTCATCAATGAAAGTCAATAGGTATCTTGCACCACTTTTTGACGGAACTGGTGCAGGACCCCACAAATCAGAATGGATATAGTCAACTGTGCCTTTTGTTCTGTGAACAGCTGTACTGAACTTGACTCTAGTCTGCTTCCCATAGACACAATGTTCACAAAAGTCAAGCTTTGTAATCTTCAAACCATCCAACAAACCACGTTTGCTCAAGATAGACATCCCTGCTTCACTCATATGCCCAAACCGCATATGCCACAATCGAGCAGTGTCTGATTCTGAATTCGATGAAGATGATACAGAAGCTGCACCAATAACTATGGTTCCTTTTAACAAATAGAGGCCATTCAATAATTTTCCTCTGATCACCGTCAGAGCGCCCTTTAGAAACTTTCAGCACTCCACTTTCAGCAGAATACTTGCAACCTTGAGAATCAAGTGTACCCAAAGATATAAGGCTCTTCTTCAAATCTGGAACATGCCAAACATCAGTCAAAGTTCTTACAATACTATCATGCATCTTGATTTGGATTGTTCCTATGCCAACAACCTTACAGGACATGTTATTTCCCATAAGGACAATGCCACCATTAATTGATTGGTAATTAACAAACCAATTTTTGTCAGGACACATATGATAAGAACATCCAGAATCAAGTATCCAAGCATCTCCAAAAGAATTAGAAGATATTGAAAGAACATCTCCAGCATCATCAGATTTGTCTGTAGCAACATTCGCAGCATCACCATCATGTGATTTGTTGTCTGTTTTATCCCTTTTATCTTTGAGCTTCGGACATTCTGCCTTCCAGTGACCTTCCTTCTTGCAATACCTGCATCGTCCTTTTCGACCTTTGGACTTTGAGCGAAATTTGCCTCTATTACCAGTTGAGCTTATTTCATTTGTTCTACCTCTAGTAAACAATCCTTCTGCTTGATTTTCTCCATAACTTGCAGAGACTTTCTTTTTTAACTCACGAGAGTTGAGCGAAGATTTAACATCTTCCATTGAAAGACTGTCTCTTCCGTAGAGCATGGTGTCAACAAAATGCTCAAAGGAATGAGGTAGCGAACATAACAACATCAAGGCTTGATCTTCATCATCGACCTTAACATCAATATTTTTAAGGTCCATGATAATTCTAGTGAATTCAGCAAGATGGTCTTTTATAGGTGTGCCTTCCTTCATCC
>CATIWJ010008089.1:0-10264 GCA_949640765.1 Croton laevigatus | reverse complement strand
AATTCATTAATAGTTGCGATCTATATCCGAATTAATACAATTCGTGAATAGCTGTGATCTATATCCGAATTGAACATTGATTAATACAATTCGTGAATAGCTGCGATCTATATCCGAATTGTAACCCTTAGTCTTATCCTAGTAGTCCTGTCGAACCAGTAGAGCAAATGTAAAGTGGAAATGATTTGCGAAAAGAAAACGAAATTGATTTGTGATTATATAAAGAAGAAAGTTATTGAATTTTGAATGAAAAGAGTTATTATTTCTCGAACGAAAATTAGTATTGATTTCCAAAAAAATAAGATTTTTTGATTTTCAAAAGAAAGGTGTTTTGATTTTCAAATGAATGGTGGAATTGATTGCGAAGGATTATAGATTACGTATTTAATTTATTTTACGCAAATAAAGATGGTTTCATGAAATGAATTCATCAACTGTTTTATATTTAATATTACGTTATATATAAATATATGATATGTACCCACTGAGCATGGAGTTGCTCAGCGAGTTATTTCTGTAACTCGCATGTTAGGAAAGGTCAGCAGAACATCAGCATTCACCAACACTCCCTAGTATAGATCTCCGTGGTATGGTTCAGTTTTAGGCAGGTTGGCATGTACTAAATAAATTGGGTTGTGAATTTTATGAGTGTAATTATTAAGTAATTAAGATGTCAAGGTTTAAGTGATTTTTCTGATGTAATTCTTAAAATTTAATATTTAAGCATATAAGTTAACAGGAGTTAAGAGGACATGTAACACTTCAGTCTGGCTTATTCGTAAGTTGGATTTGGGGTGTTACATATAAGTACATATTTTTTTTAATTGCAAATTAAGTTTTTTATTATGTTATTAAGATTTGAACCCCTAAGACAATGAGTTACATCACTCTTACCAATTGAGCTAGAGGTTATTTATAATATAAGTACATAATTGATAGTATGCATATATCTAAACACTCTATTCAGCTTTTGAATATTTTTTAGTATTTTAACTGGTTAAAAAAAAAAAGCTACTTTTATAATGTTACCTGAAGTAGTTTTTAAGATATTTTTTTCATTGCTTTTATAGAGTTTTATTAAAAGCTAACCAAAGCTAACTCTTAAAGCTTTAAGTATTTAGCTTTTAATTTGGTAAATAGCTATTATTAAAAATAATTAATAATTATTCAAACACCTAAACATTACTCAAATAGTTAAATCGCCATCAAAACGGAAATAACGACTGAAAAGTGAAAGACTCATACTCAACCAGCTGTGACTATAATAAATGGCTTCCGTCGTGCTTCTCCACCACTAGTGGTGGCACCTCAAACAAATGCCAAAAGAAACGAAGTCGAAGAATGAAGGATATGCTATGTTCTATCGTGCTTTGTTTTAGAAACTGGCTGTTAATGAAGCTTTTTATTAGAATAAGGAGGGAAACTATGACAAAACGAAGGAGGCGGCAGCGAAAATGTGTTTGAAACTTGCAGCGGCAAGATTTTGCAGTTCTTGCCGGAGGAAGATGAGCAAAGCAAGTTACTGTTGGAGAAGATGGACAGAAACATGCTAGAAATGCTAGAATTAGCTTTAAAACTTGACGGAAATCGACCGAAATGTGATTCCGTCGAGTTTATGGGGCTACTAGAGTTGAAATCAGCTACAAAACTTGTTTGAGATGGATTTTCATCTAGTTTCAAGCGGTCGATTTTCTTACTGAAAAACCGTGTTTGCCGAAATTTTTGCCGAACAATGACCAGAAAACTAGGATGCCTAAATAAACTCTTTACAAACTCATCATATACCTTCTATAAACTTATTTTTTGCTATTATTTTCATTTTTCGGCTATTTTCATTTTTCGGCTATTTAAAAACTCTAAATGGCCTTTTTTTTTTTTGTATTATCTTGTTGTTGGTTTTTTTTTTTTTTCCCTTCTCGTTGATCTTTATTTTTTTGGTGGCCGTTTTGGTAAAGCTATGATTTGCGGCCAGCAAATACACAATTTGGCTCGCCAACTTTGACATTTTTTGTTAGTGAAACCTCATATCTGCCACTGCAACAATTATTGAAATTTTATTAGTATTTTATCTTATCATGTTGACGTTGAATTCCCTCGATAACTGAAAAAAACACCTTCACCTATTTAATTAGCACGTGAATGGTGAGTGAATCACACGTATATTTTGTACTTTTTTATCCGCCAAATACACAATTTCACACCCGAACTTTGACTTTTTTCTTAATAAAACCTCAAATTTTACGAGCAGTCTATTAAACATCTCAACTTTCATTTGAGCACCAGAAATTGGTGTTTGGGTAACTTAAATATTCCATTTTTAAGAGCCTTTTTCTTCCGATTTTCATGACTCTCGACGAGAATTTAGGCTGATATGGTGGCCTGTTGGAAACTATGAACACATTGTTCTCCTTCCCTCAATGAGCTCTTCCTAGTGGTATGAATAGACATGACAAAATTTTTTGTCCAGGTAGACGAATTTTAAACTAATAATAAAAGAAATATAAAAAATTTTAATTTATATTTTATTATCAAATTTTTGTTATAATATATTATTTTTACTATTTAGTTTATAATAATAATAATTTATAATATATTATTTTTTTTAATAATTATTTTAAAATTTTATTATTATTATTGAATTAAAATAAAAATTTTCTTATGTTATATATATATATGTGAGATAATTGATTGGAAAATAATGTTTATAAGGTGTAATTTAAAAAGATAAAAAAAATTGATAAATTAATTAAAAATATAAAAGATAACAATTAAATTGATTAGAGAAATTTCATTAAACACTGAATATAACAATAAAAAAATTAAATTTTACATATGAATAATTTGGTTATTGATGAAAAACTTTATTCAATCTCTATCAAATGGATATTCCAAGTCATATAAAACATGTGTTACTTGATTTCTTTTTTTTTAGTCTTGCGCGGCTATTGTTTATGGGTAAGGTTATCTTATCTTCCTGGTTCTTATTTTTATATTCACAATTAATAGAGAAAATGCTAAAAAAAAAATTAATGAAAATACTAATTTGTCCATAAAAAAAAAGTTAATAATAATTGAGGTGAAAATAGGGTACCAATCTCCATTGTTATCTCCTGTAAAATCATATGATCTGCAGCATTTGAAGAAACCATCTCACACATTTCTAACTTGTAAGTGATTACAAATCCTCTTTAAAAATCCTCTATCTTTTTTTATTTCCAAGCATATATATCATAGTTTTTTTTTTAACAGATATATATCATAGTGTTTATTTTTGGGCTAAGAGGAAGGTTTAATAAGGCTGAATAAGTACTGTCCTTTTAGAACCATATATATGCCAAATATATTATTATATATAAGCTTTATCAACCCCAGTACTATAATTTTTTTGTGGTTAAAGCTCTTTTAATTAGCTTAATTACTTAATTAACATGTGTAAAAGTGTTTTGACTAATAAGAAGGCTCTAACTAAATCTCCATATGCCCATCTCCTCTTTCCCCTTTCCCCTCTACCACTTGTAACTAAGTCAAAAAAAAAAAAAAGTTCTAACTGTCGAACATATATTGTGTGGGCTGCACAGCATGAATAGTTGTAGGGAAGAATGTTCACCATCGCTGTTGGGTTATTTTCGGAAACTTTTACAAAAAAAAAATACTATCTCCGTATTTTTTGATTATTTACATTTCAAACAGCAGGATTAGATTCAAGTTTGATGTTGATAGTTTGATGAGCTGGGTTAGATAGATTAAAATATGTTTAGATTAGTTACAAAATATGATTACTTTACTTAAAGTTATATATAAATAATATTTTAATCTATCTAACCCAACCCATCAAACTATCAACACTAAACTTGAATCTAATCATGCTGTTTGAAATGTAAAAAATAAAAAATACGGAAATAGTAAATAAATAAAATCATCAATACCAGTCAATTTGCCTACATCCATGGGCAGATGCAAGAGAACACCTTATAGACCGGTTATAGGGAAGAATTTTCTGTAAAAACATTACAAAAGATGTTTAATGTTTAATTCTAAACTCAAAACCCCAGGTACAACCCCAATGATGTCACAATTATCCAATTAAGAGTGCAACTAAATAAAATGCCTATGCAATAACACTAAATTGGATATTGTCAAAACACACCAAATTGGATAAAAATAATTTTCGGATAAGGGCCAGATTTAGTGTTTATTGGCACAAATCCTGGAGGAAAGTCAAATATAACGGCCACCATATGCAGTGTATATATTGATCATACAGTGGGGCTAAGCTTAATTACACCATATTGCTTTGTCAACTTTGATTATTAAAGATTTTGCCAAACTTTTGCCATCTTAACAGTAAATGTTGATGCAATTTTAATATTTGCCATTACCCATAATAACAGTGGAAAGAAGGGAACAGTCTCCATTGCCATCTCCTATAAATTCATTTGACATGGAATATTTGAAGAAACCATGCTTCATCTCGCACATTTCTGACTTGTATGTAATTGAAATTTTTCTTTAAATATCTTTTGTTCATCATAAATTTTTTTTATTGGCTTGCATGTATATTCTCTCTCACATATATACACACATATATACACATATATATGGTAGGAAGTGTTAATGCGGCGAACATATGATTTATTCCCTTAGAATCATATGCTAAATTGGCAAAAGCAGAACCACACTTCTCATGAAGATGAGAAAACCAACTGCATTATTCCCAGTTGGCCATATATAATTAATGGGTGCTCAGAGGTGGAGCCAGCATAAGGCCAACGGGTTCGCTGGTTTCCCTTAATTCGTTGGTCTACTGGTTAACGTGCTTGAAATCTTTTTGTCAGGTAAATCATGGAAAACAATTTGAAGTTTTGGACTGTTTTATCAATATGGTTGAGCTGCACTGTTGTTTTTGGATTGGGTAGGGTTATTTTCCCATCACCAACCCATAACTTCACGCAGTCATCACCAACCCATAACTTCACGCAGTCTCTTGCTCAAATTCCTTCAATAAGCTTGACTCTTACTTACACTGAAGCTGATAAGGCCACCTACCAGCATTTTCTGGTACAACTTCGAGATGCATTGGCCCGTGGTGGCACCATTAGCCATGGAATTCCAGTTTTACGAGCCTCAGCTTCAGCTGCATCCAAATATCTTTACGTACATATTACAAACGCAGATGGCAAAGAAGTAGTATTTGGGTTAAGTATTATTAATGCTTATGTGTTGGCTTATAGGACAGGAGATAATTCCTATTTCTTTAAGGATCCAGTAGAATTGAATGATGCTATGAAGTATCTTTTCACAAATTCAAAACAAGCGGTACTTTCAACTTTTACAGGTACGGCGATGATATAAAATAACTTTTTTTTGTTTCTAGCAACTTAACTAATCCAACTTCTTATAACTTTATTATAGAAAAAAATCAACAAGTTTGAAATATTAACTAAATGTTATTTTCTATTTTCTGTTTGTTTTTAATCGATGTGATATACGAAATATATCTATTCGGAGTAAACATATGTGTTTGTAGTAAATAAATGTATTTTCTATTTATGATATTGGTAAATATGTATATTAACTAAATATGCATATATTTACTGATAACTAAAAAGTAAAATTTACTTAATTTTCTAAAAAATTGAAATTTACTTAATATTTAAAAATATGTGATATTTACTAAAAATAAGTTTCAAGAGTTGTTTATTACAATTTCCTTCTAAATATTTACTTTTCCAGGTAATTACGGGAATTTCCCAGCTCGAGACAAAACCAATATAGGACTTGGGGTATTGAATGAATATGTTACTACACTTCATTCCACAACGCAGCCTGATTCAGTTGGTAAGGCTCTTGTTTGTGCCATACAAATGGTTGCAGAAGCTGCTAGATACAAATATATTGAGAAAAAATTAATTGCAAAAAGCATCTATGAAAATATTATACCGGGAGGTGATATAATCAGTAGTGAGAACAGCTGGGGAGATCTTTCTTTTGCAATTCAATATGCTGATAAAGATGGATATCTACAGAAAGTAAATAAACAAAAAAAATTTGAAAGGACTACAGTTGCTTTGGCTGATAAAACAGTAGCAAAAGTTAGTGAAATCAGTGCAGATATGGGACTTTTACTATATGCACCACCGGTGAAGTAAAGCTGATCGTTGAGATTCCTCCAAGACCATATCAAAGATCCAGCTATTTCTTTAAATAACTTATATATAGATAAGTGCTCAACAAAAGCTTTATATAAAAATTGAAGTGTATTACGTTGATGCATGCAACCTTAATAATAATAATAGTAACGTTTGCATAAATAAATAGTGAGCTGGATTATAATTTTAAAGATTGAATAATAAGATCTATATTTTGAACAATTTAATATTCTTAAGTTTGAGATTCTAAACTTTTTATTTTTTGGAAAGCCCGCTTAGTCCCCGATGAATCCAAACCTGAACCTAAGCGTGCACCTGATAATGGTGAGTGAACCTTCCAGCCAAGGACGGACCTAGGAGGGGGGCCGGTAGTGGCTACAGCCCCTCCCATTTTTTATTTTTTTTTAAATTCCTTACTTTTTTCTTTTTTTTTTCAAAATTTTTTTCAAACCTTAAATAATTATAAGGCATAGCCCCTCCCACCCTTCGATCCTGCGTTCGTCACTGCTTCCAGCATGGATAATTAAGGATAACTACATATACTAGGTCTCGAACCCGAAACTTACTTAAGTAAATTCAAATTGCTTTCCATTTGGACCAATCTCGTTGGTAGTTTCTAAACTAAATTGATAATGATAATTTAATTTTTTCAATGACAACCAAGTTAATACTTTTAGAAACCTTCCGCAATTCTTTCTTTTTCCATCTCTTTATTCCGTTTAATTTCAAGTTTATTGTTCTTTTTTGTAAAAAAATTGAAAAACAAGAATTTATAATTGTAGATGAAGTTTCCTTTGAAAGATTTGTTTACTTTCTGCTATTAATTATTTGCCAATTCGATTGCCGATTGCTTCCCATAGTTTTTCGTTCATATTGTTTAATTGTTAATTTGGGTTTTGAATTTTTCTTTTCTAGGATATATTTTTCATCCTATCCCATATATTTAATTTGTTCTCTATCCCATCTCATTTACAGACCCATCCCATCTCTAGAGATTTCCATTTTCATCCCGATCCCATCTCATTCACGGGCCCATCCCCATCCTAGAAATTCCCATTTTTGTGGGATTCCTGATCCTCATTTCAAATTTTTTTTAAAAAAATACTAATATTAATTTTAATTAATTATTGAATCATAAAATATAAAAATAATACTTTTGATTTATATACTGTAAATTAATAAGAAAAATGATATATTAATAATCCAATATAATTTAAAATAACTATTAATAAATTCACATTCATTTTTTTATTAAAAAAATATATAATATCTCAAAATAAAAAAAAAAAAATTTGATTGTAGCATTCTCTCCTCAAATAGTCTCCACATAAAATTCAACGTACAATTCAAATAATTCAAATATAAGATAAGTATAATAATTCTTTTTGATATTATTTAGCAATAGAAAAACCAAAATCAAGCAATATATTAGTATATAGTTTTTATTTACCTATCATTCACATCTGAATCCTCATAAAATGTACAACACCCAAAGAGTGGAGTTAAGCAAGAATCTAATTTGGAAAAAAATAATATGATTACAATTTTAGCACATGAACGCATAAAATTTTATTAATTATATGTTTAGTATTGAATACCTTTTAATTCAGTCCATAACAAATCTTGTGAATACATTAATACTTCCAAGGTTTTAGGATGAAGCCTACTACGATGAGGACTTACAAATCTCCTACTTGTGCCAAATGCATATTCTGAAGCCATGGTGGATACATGCACATAAAGCACATCAGAAGTATGCAGGCAAGGCATATAAATGAACCTAAAAATATAAGTTAATAACATAGAATAATAATTTTTCAAAGCAATTACATTAAGTTATTAGATAAGAAAATTATCTCACAATTCGACTTTGCAAAATCCAAGATTCATCAATAAAATGGGTTGTATTAGCCATAAAGCCTTCTTTTTTTTTTTTTTTATTGCTTGAAGTCCACATATATGTTGTGATTGCAATTTTGCTTTCATTCTTTTCTAGCAATTTTATTGTTTTTTATTTCTCATATTCATATATTTTTATTATGTCTCTTTTTATTGTATGTCGAGAAACCACCTTAAACAATGGTTGAAGAACACTAATAAACTTTGGAAATCCATGATGCTCAACCATGGATAATGGGTACTCATAAGATTTTCTTTGAAGCCAACTCTTTTCTTGCAATCTTTTCATTGAAAACATAATTCCCCACTGAAAATTTTCCATCAGTCTTCTTATTTCTCAATGCCTTATATCTCTAGTTTTCCTCAATGGGCAAATTGTAAAATGATCACGCAAGTGCTTGGTTCCATTCTTAGTTTCTCCTCCTGAGGGCTTTGAGCAGAAATTACATATTGCTTTCCATTTGTCATTCACTTTTTCCTTCTTGAAGTGATTCCACACAATTGATTTCAATTTCCTTTTAGCACCTAGCCTCAATTCTTCTTCATTTGGAGCTTGCGTTTCATTTTCTGGTGACAACTGTTTAATTGTGGATGGAAGTTGTTGGGATTGAATTGCATCTTTAGCTTGTGTAGAGGTCTTCTTCTAATTATATAAACAATATTAAAAATCAATAATTAATAGTAAAATTAAATTATAGCTAAAATGTCATGATTATAAAATTACTTACAAATATGCGGAATGATATAAAATTAAATTTAATTAATGATAACTATAGTATAAAAAATCACCATATTTATCTAAATTAAATTTAATTAATGATAACTATAGTATAAAAAATCACCATCTTTATCTAACTATGTAACTAAACAAATGAAAGACTATTAATGAGTAAACACGTCTAAAAGTGCATCAAATAATTAGAACCAAAAGAAAATTAAAGTAAAAGCAAATTGTTAATCATGGCAAAAAGGGGGAAGAAAAACTTCCCCAATGTTAAAGATTTAATAGTTAGACTACGATTAATAAAAATTGGATAATAATGCATACCTGAAATTGCTTCAAGTCACTTTGATTTGGAGATTGATTTGAAGAAGTAAGTAGAAGCAATGCTGCAAGTTTGCCTTTGTCTCTTTAATTTCTGAAATTTGAAGTTATTTGTGATTATATGTTACATATTTCAAAATTAATAAATTAGTGGACAAATTGGTGTGAATTAAGTGGACTTATATTACTTTCATGATTTAGGTTTCAATCATCAATTAGTGTACCGAGTGGTAATGCCAGACTCAGGTTCAAATAAAGTCAAAAATATTTTACATAGAGTTGTTATAAAAAAAATAGTAGGGTCAAAATTGTAATTTTTTTTATTTTGATATTTACAAGAAAAGTCAGTACTTTTTAGATACTAAAAAGTTACTAAGAAAAAAAATGTTTAAAATAATAATAATGATTTTTATTTTTATTTTATCAAATTAAGAATTTTTAGTGAATTTTTATATTTTGATTTTGCAATTATTAAGTATGGATGTGGTGTTGTTGGCAAAAAAAAAAAAAAATTCAAAGTGAAATGAAATTGAGCACCAAAATTACAAAAAAGGTTAAAACTAAAAATCCAAGTCAACTTGAAGGGTCAGTTCTATAATTTTTAACAGTCAAATATTAAAGTTAATGGTGCGATATTGTATTAGTAATTTAGGCCAAATATTAGTGGTGTTAGAGCAATTTTTGCCAAAATATAGTGATAAATTTGTCATTAAGACAAACTTCAATAGTCAAATAGTAGTTTATCCTTAAAAATTTTTACTTTGTACCACATTGTTATGAAATTGATTTTCAATAACAATTTAGTGGACAAATTGGTGTGAATTAAGTGAACTTATATTACTTTCATAATTTAGGTTTCAATAATCAATTAGTATACCCAGGCGCAATACCAGACTAAGTTTAATAGAGTCAAAAATATTTTACATAGAGCTGTTTTGAAAAAAAAAAAAAAGGGTCAAAAGCACTTATTAATATTGTTTAACATTGTTTACAAAAAAAATAAATAATAAGAGGAAATCTTTTTTTTTTTTTTTTTTTTTCAATGGTGTCACTTGACCCATGTTAAAAAATTTAGCACCGCCCCTGAGTGTACCTATGTGTTTAAAGTGCAGACTATCCAATAACCAATATAATAATGATTATCATTTATAAAAATAATTTATTAATCTTG
>CATIWJ010008077.1:0-16358 GCA_949640765.1 Croton laevigatus | reverse complement strand
GACATCCATTTTGTTCGTGAGAAGGTCCAACGGGGAGAGGTACGTGTTCTACATGTTCCATCTAGATATCAAATAGCAGATATTTTTACTAAAGGACTTCCACGAGTGCTTTTTGATGATTTTCGGGACAGTCTCAGCGTTCGTCAACCTATCGCTTTGACTGCAGGGGTGTGATAGAATATGTAAAATATTCTTGTAATTAATATTCTTGTAATTAGGTTATTTCTCATATGATTAGGCAAAACTACACACACCTAATTTAATTAGGTTGTTTCCCAAATGTCTAGTCAAGGTTACACATGCTTAATTAAATTAGGTTGTTTCCCATATGACTACATATCTAATTAAATTAGGTTGTTTACCATATGACTAGCCTAAACTCTTGTTATTGTACACTATATAAGAGATGTTAAATCAATAAGAAGAGAGGCGGATTATCTTCTCTTTTAGGCTCGTATCAATGGGCATGCACACGTGTGGCTCTCGAGTTTCTTCCTTAATTTTGCGTGCATTAACACCAATTCCCACCTTGTACATTAATTAAGATTTTCTATAAGATCTTGTCTCTTCGTCCTTCGTCGTCAACCTTTTTTCTATTTTTCATAGCCTCTACATTTTAATATGCTACTACTTTGTCACATTTTTCAAAATGTATGGTATAATTTATATATTAGTTTTAAATATAATAACATTGTTTACAATTAAAAAAATATATAAATCAAAATGTACTATTTTGATTAGGCCTCAACAAACTCGATGGTACCCCACATTACCAAGCTGACTGAAGGCAGTAAGAAAAGATGCAACTACCAATTGACCAAAAGTAAAGAGGGTAAAATAATGAGAAGAGGCAGAAGAGATTTTGCCTTTATATGTTGTTGGGGGAATCTCTTCCTTCTGAATTAAAAATGGAGTAAGAATTTTGTTTGTTTCTTATTAATGCACTGAAAGGGAGGGAGCAGAACACTGCTTTTTAAATATCGCAAAATGGAGAGAGGATTTGCTTCACGAGATTCTATAAGAACATCTGTGTATCAAAAACAGCAAGAAAAACAAAGTTAAAATCCACGTTTTATTTTTTCTTCTGTAAGGGTTATGTAAATTTGATAACACCTACATTTATATCTGCCAGGGTTAAAAAGTAAAAAAAAAGGGTAAAAAGAGCTGACTCTGAACCTTCTTACAAGAGTTCATTTTCTCCATGCCATGGTCTCGAAAATAACATAAAAACATGTTATTCTGCTCATCGGATCTTGAATTTGCTGAAAGATGGTTTACAAGGTGTTCAATACAATGTTTTGAGTTTTACGTTGTAGATGCTGCTGTGTCTATCTATAGTTTATTTTAGACATACTCACACTTGGCACACATGCCACCCCATATAATTCTTTCTTTTTTTTTACTTTTCTCCTTTATATTTTAGATTTTTTTTTTTTTTAAATAGATCCGGATCAAATATTACCCTCAAATGAAATTTGAAATATTAAAAAAAATATTTATTGGCAGACTAAAAACTTCAATTCGGATTCCTAATGTTGTTTAATTGTTCATTACTTTTCTAATACAATTATCATAAATAGCAATTAATATTGCTTAGAAATTATCATTTCAAATAAGAAAAAGAAAATGGTAACGACTAGCAATATTCCGTTAATTTTTTTTTTACTTTATTTTTATTCATTTCCATTTATATTTTAAATTATATTTTAAAATTAATAACATAGAAAATTAATAAATTATATTATTTTACTCACACCTTTTGAAAAATAGACAAAATTATTTGCATTGTTTATTTTTGTTATACAATTTTGTTCTCCCGTTAATTTTCTTAAATTTTTCGTTAAATATAAGGGTATAATTTTTCACGCACCAGTTTTCAACTAAAAAGTGCTATACTTTGTCTTTAATTTTTCACAAATTATATTATTTTGTCCCACCTTTTAAAAATAATTTAAATTATTCCCGTTATTTTGATTGAATATTAGAAAAATACTCTTTCTGTTACTTTTATATAGGCAATTAATTTTTAACAAATATTAACAAAGTGTTTTAATTAATATATTTTATCAATTCATTATGAATATTCAAATCTTACAAGTGGTTTTCGTAATTCTAAATGTATATTGGAAATAAATTAATAAAATAAATTAATTAAACTATTATCATAATATTTTGAAAAAAAAAAAACATGTGCCTATATAAAAAGGGCAAAGAAAAAGCTAAATAATATAACAATGTGCATTATTTTTTTCAAAACCAAATATGAATGATAAATTACAATCAGTAGCCGTTTTCAAGTCAATACAATAGGTTTTCCTCATAATATAACGGTATTTGGATAAATTTATCGTACTTTTTTTTTAAATTGATACAAAATTAATTGTTTTCTTAATAACTGTGAAAAATCAATTGTATTTTAAAACGTAATATAAAATCAATTGTTGAATACTTACTGAGTTACAAATAGTGATGGAATTGAAAAAAAAAAAACATTAACATGTAAACCCAATGCCAAATTGTGGAGGAAAAGTTTATTATATCCGACTTAAAGAGTTTGTTTGGATTAATTATCATTTTAATTGGTCACTACCATCAAGCTCAATAAATATGCTGGTGATGATGTGGTTTTATGATGCATTTATTGTTATTAACATAGTTGAATTGGTAAGACTTTTATCCTCGAATTCTAATAGATTGAATTTAAATTACGTATTCACATATATACAGGTGCGTAAGTTTATAATTATGTTAAAAAAAAAACATTGTTGAATTTCCCACCTTCCTTTTCTTATTTTTTAATTTAATATATAATCAAGGTTATTCTGATCTTTTTATATGATTTGATCGGATCAAAATTATCAAACTTTTAAAATTATTGGAAAGTAATTTCATAATATATTAAAAACATAGTATATTAATCTCTCTGGGGTATAGTGGCATAAACTAAATTTCACATTGCAACCTATTTAAGCAATTTCAAGGTTTTTTATTTATCTTTAATATAATTTCACTTTTTTTTAATTCAATGATATATATATTTTTATTTGGCACAATTAGTGTAATAGCAAATATTTTATTTTTAATTTGAAGAAATAGCACATATCTTTCATAATTAGTGAAATAGTACTTTAAATTCAATATCACCTATAGATTTTTTAAAATTTCAAGATTACATCTTTGTTAAAGAATACTATTAATTTATTTTAATTAATTAACCAAAAATTAAAAAGTCAATATACCTCAATATCTAAAAATATAATTTAGAATTGTTCCAAACTTCATCAGATAACTGGGAAAATGGTTATCGCCATAGCTAAGCGGATTTCAGTGACCTTCACTGAAAAATTAAAAATTAGCATTTGTTAATATACCTTAGTACCAATCACTATAAAATAAATATACATATAATTTCAAATTCTTTCAAACTTCACCAAGTGGGAAAAATGGCTACCGCCACAACTGGGCGGATTTGGTGACCTTACCAGAAAATTAAAAACTAGTATTTGTCATTATAGCTTAGTACTAATCAATATACATCAATATTTGTCAACATAATTTTGAATTCTTTCAAACTTCTCCAGATAGCCAGAAAAATGGCCGCCGCCACATCTTAATGAATTTTTACGACCTTCACTGGAAAATTAAAAATCGATATTTTTTAATATAGCTTAGTGCCAATCAATATGCGTCAATATTTGTTAATAGACTTTTGAATTCTTTCAAATTTCACCAGGTGGCCAAGGAAAAAAAAAAGTTGCCCCTATAGTTGGACGGTTTCCGATGATCTTCATCGGAAATTAAAATCAATATTTGTCAATATAACTTAGAACCAGTAAATACCAATAAATATAACTCAATATTCTAATAAATACCAACCAATATAATTCAACATGATATCAATACAACTTAATATAAGTCAATTTAAAAATCAATATAACTCAATATATACCCAAAATATCAATCAATATAACTCAATACTGATCAATATAAATCAATATTACTCAATATAAGTCCACAAAAAAAAGTTTAAAAAAAAATATGAGGGACAAAAATTAAAAAATGCCAAGTCACATCCACCTTATCCACTGCAAAAACCCTAGTAGTCATCACCGCTAGTGACCGAAAAATTTTAATAATGATGAAACCTAATAAATCATATGTCATCGAAAAACTCTCGACTTATGGATTATAAATAAGGTCTTACTTTTTATAACTCCATCGTATGCAACCGGAATATGCAAAAAAAGAAAAAAATTGACAGTGGCCAATTTTTCCGTCCAATGAATGGCGGCAATGTAGGTACCAAAATTACCACTGTCACTAAGGCTTTCATCCGATTGTCTCATATTGGATATCCATAACCGGAAAACCCATGAAACGGCGACTTGAATATTTTGAATATAAAAACCCGAATTCCAACCCATTTTATTCACGACATTCCTGCCACCAATCGCTGAAGCCTGGTGCCGTTGAACCTTGCCGTGGCCTAGGACGGTGACTGATGACTCTGACTTAGCCATTTCAAGACTGGACGATAATGATATTTGGTTAGAAGAAACCGGTGAAGAAGCTCTGTTTTCATGTAATTGCAGTTATTTTTTTTAATTTTTTAAATAAAAATAAAGATATAAAAAATAAAAAGGCAGAAATGTGAAAGCACAAATTGTTATGTGCTAATTTTTTTAAATGAATAATTAAAAGTGTACTGATTTTTTATAAATTCCCTTTCCATTTTCTAATCCGTTGGACTAGATATAAATTGTTCACATCAAATTTATTCACTAATTAATTTATTTTATTTTATTTTATTCATGTATCATGTATTACTACCTCCGTATTTGTGAATTGTTTACATTTCCTTTTTTGGGTGTGTTTTTCAATCTTTTACATTTCCATTTGTAATAAGTTTTGTGATTGTTTATTATTATTTCTTTATTAGTATTGGTAAAAAAAAAAGTTTTGTAAAGGTTAGTAGTTATTTATTATTATTTCTGTATTGGTATTTGTGAAAAGCTGATTTTCTTGATATTTATATTTTTAGGGTGTAAAGAATTAAGAAAATTAGAGGTAGTAATAATTAAACCAAATCCATTAAAAACTATGATTAAACTATTCATTAATTTCCTATTTAGTATACATTTTATTTTTAATGTTTTTCCCCAATTTTCTTCATCATTTTAATAATTACAATGCTCGTGTTTAATGTTCTTTTTTCATATCACTATAATTAAATCATGCATAAAAAAAAAAAAATACGATTAGATTTCCTTTCAAATTATTAATGATGCTAGACCAAAAATATCTATCGAAGAAAACAAGCTCACTGCTCACAATAAATGTAGCTTCATGGGAGAGCATCTTGAAGCAAGATGTGCCTACCTAACCTTTGTATTAAAATAAAAGTATATATAATTAGCAATAAGCTAATAAAGTTGGTCATATATTATTAAGATCAAAATTTAATGACACAAATAAAAATTAGATTTTATAGTACAGTGGTCTCGTGGGTCACATGATATTTTATTTACTGAGTCTCAGGAAACAGCCAATAAAAGCTAACAACATTACAGTGCGTGTGACACCTAGTAAGTATATATATATTTTCAGTCTCCACCATTAGTGAGTGTGACTCACTTCACAGTACAACCTCACGTGGCTAGCTAGCTCTATACTATACTATACGTATTATTATTTTATAATAATAGGACTTGACCTCAATTGAGATCCAAAATAACACCCAGATCACAATTTTTGTGGTGGAGATGAATCAAATTTGATATCTCTTGATTTTAATTTTTTGCAGACAGTGAGAAAAAAAAAACAATCAGATTACACTTGATCAACTGTGTCAGAGAACATTATTATGTAATAATTAATACCCATTATTTGAATTAAAATCTTGCACTAAAACCGTAATCGTATATATGCATGGGAGCTAAATTAGAAAGGACTGTGAAATCTGGAGATGGATAGGTTCATTATTATTTAAAGACAAAAAAGCACCTGGGTTAGCTTTCTTTTGTAGAATTGATTGACTTTTTTGTCATTTGTGTGATTCTGTGAAATAAAAATAAATAAATAAAGGAGGAAACAGTGAAGAAGTGGAGTGAGAATAGTGAAAGAGTGAAGAAGACAAGAGTGTTGAACAGTTAAAAATGGCTGCAAATGCGCTGGTAAAGGAATCTGTCTGGTAATGTAAGGGAACCTTCTTTGGATTTTTCTCCACTTCAACTTGTCTCGCAGCCGACAACTCCCCGTACTACTACTTTGTACATATACCGTATATTTTAATGTAATTTTGCTCCGTTGCCAATGTGTTTGCATTTTGCTTTTATGGGCTTGCTTGGGCTATTTGTCTCTACCAAATCTCAACCCATGCATACATTAATCAAAGCCCAATTTAAATTTGTTCCATGCTCGTGCTTTCGCTAATCATTGGGTTTATTTCACTAATTATTGAGTTTTTTTAACAAGATTTTATCTCACTAATCTGGATCCGATTCAGGTCGTGTACCTTGCAATGGTGGGTGCAGAGACAGACCTACTACATATGCTCAAGGGGTTCTAGCCGCTCCCAAATTTGAAATTTCCTTTAACTAAAATCTTTTTTGTCAATTTTTTTTTTCATTTATTAAATTCTATCTTGTCTTAACACATAATGTATTTAAACCCAAATTTCTTATAAAAACCAAAAGTCAGAAAATCTAATTAGGAAAATTAGTTGTAAAAAAAAAAAAATCAAATCTAAGATTTATCCACTTGTATATAGATTAGTAACTCTTATTTCTACTCTTTCGGTTTTCATTGCTATTACCAAACAATCATTTTCACAATGAATATTATTAAGAATAAGGATTCTAACAAGATTGAAGAGAAATTTCTCGTAGAATGATTACTGCTACATATTGAGAAAGAAATTGTAGAATTATTTACTTTAGATTCACTAGTATGTAATTTTCATGACCTAAAATATTGTTGTATTCTTTTTGATATATTATACGTAGTAATCTGATATTATTTTTATAACCATCATTGAAATATTTTAATTATTGTTAACTTTTAGTTTATAACTTCTTGCCTCTCGCATTTTATGATTTTTATTGGTGGATGGGTCTCCCAATGGAAATAACTCTAATAATTGTGGGTGAGTATCCCAATGGGAATAGCTGTAAATGCTAGATCTCGAACTCGAGACATGCTTAAGCCAAATCAAATCATTTACCACTTGGATGAACCCTATTAATACTAATTAGTTGAGTACAAATGATTTTTCACTACTTACATTTTTATGAAAAATAAAAAGTTTGCTGAAGTAAAAGCTCATTGAATATTTTGAACATAACACAATTGCATGTAAAAAGTTTCTCACAATCTTATAAAGAAGAAGAGTGTTAAATATCACGAAGAGTCCAAACAATAAAACTACAAACAATAAAACTATGTCAGAGATGTATATCTATCAATTTTTTTTTTCTCCCAAAGCATATCTATCATTGTATTTTTATAGCTAGCGAACAGAAAATAAGATGAGATAACGAATAATGGAACCAACAACAATATATGGAATGACAATATTTTCCAGCTAGCTAGACATATGTGTCGAATATACATCACTCCTAAGTAAAATTGTACTACTTCAATCTTGTATTTGTTATTAATAATCACTTCAAATGAAAAGAATTTCATACATTTTTGTGAATTTCCATTCCCATTCTTCAAATTTTAATTAGTTTTTAATCATGTGCGTTGTACGTATATATTTTGTGTTAAGTACTCGTTATATACATTTTTGTTTTTAGTAATTTCAACTTTTTGTTTCTAATTTTATGTATATTTATTCTTTTAATTATTTTTAGATGAAAATTATATATATTCGATTCATGAAAACTGCATTATAGTAGGTAAATATTTTGTGAACTTTTTATTGTAAATTTTAGCCAGTAAAATATAAATAAATAGTGTTAAAAATATAAATTAATAATAATTAATTTATATTAATTTAAATTAATATAAATTTAGTCCCTTGATCAGTGGCCGTAATAGGAGTAAAACTGTGGGTTGACATATGTGTTAAAATCCACACGAAAATTAAACCACATTTTTCATGTTATTATGGTGATCCGACGTCCAATCTGAGGCCACCGGACGAAAGCCTAAGCAACACCAAGTGGGTTGAGACTAAGGTTGTTGTTGTTTATCGCCATAAAAGTAGATCGGTTGGACATTCTTTTTGCAGCCACATAATGTTTTTTGCATATTTTGGCCTAATACGATTAAGTCAGGAGAAAGTAAGATTATATTTGAAATTTACGAATCTAGAGCTTTCCGGTAATATAGACTTTGTGGATTTTTAATCACCGTTACCATTGGAATTTTTCAAGCAACCTGTAGCACCCCTTATAGATCCACCGTAGTAAAGCTATAAGAGGGCTACTACTGTCTTTACTATCGTATTATACCGTCTATTTTTTTTTATTTGTTTTAATTCAAATTATTTACTAATACTTGTAGAGAGTTAACTGATTCGGTAGTTCCCAGGTAAGTCTTCAAAGGAGTTTCCTAGATAGAACACCATTCCAAGATAGATTTTCAGGAAAGACTGGAGAGTCACAGTTGACTACTTAAATTCCAGACTCCTTTGACAGAATCAACTTGCACAGTAACGAACTCAACAAATACCTAAAGTATATTATTTATTTCACAAAAGTTCATATTTATTGAATAAACCAAATGTCAAATACACACATTATTTATACACATACGAGAGTATTAAATTTAATACAACATACTAAGATTATAGTACATGCCATCTAATCTTTATTTATAATAGGGATATACCCGTATAATATCTTTGATGCTGTCTGGCGGCTGACTTTCTACATGATCCGCAAATTTATCTTCCTTCGCTAATACCTACGAGTTAAAACATTTAACTCACTGAGCAATTATGCCCAGTGGATACTTTAACTATTGAAAAGTAATAATAATTTAAAATTCAATAGTAATTAAAATATACTTAAATTACATTTCATAAAAATAATTTCAATCCACACTTTCATATAAAAATTATCATAAATAATATCAAAGAAATGAATAAATTAATTCCATACTCTGTTTATCAATTATTTGGCTCTACTAGGTATTTAGATGAACACAGGGATAAAGTCTCTATCTGTTTTTCTGTATGGCATGGTATTCCCACGCATATTCTGAGTTCTATTTCTCAATTCAAACAGCCGTATTCAAAATTTAAAATTCAAAATTTAATATAATCTGTATCAAAATTTATTATGTATCAAGATTCAATCTATTCAAAATTTTACAGTACTGCGTAGTATATGATGCATCATATCCTTATCTCACTAGTTCAACTTATCCTAAGTAGAACAATAAATATTTACTGGATATGTGAGGAATTTATAAAATTTACTAAATATTAAATTCACTGCTTTTCAGAAATTTCTAAAAAAATAAATACCATCACAATATCCAAAATAAATCAACATTTATTTATCACAAAATTTATCAAAAATAATGGTATTTTTACCAAAATATATTTATGTCAAAATTTGTAGTATTATTTAACAAAATAATCTCTTTGTAATTTTACTTGAAAATTTACTCAAATAAAATTACGAAATTCTCTTTCACAAATTTACAAACAATTCTTTCATCTTTTTGAAAATCAATTTCTAAGTTATTCTAGGTACTTAGATTTTCCTAAAATAAACTTAGCTTCCATTTATATGAAATTCTCGAAAACATTCGTTTTTGGAATTTAAAATAATCAACTATAATGAAATCATTTGAAAATCTCACTTTACTAAAATATAATACTTTTAAATAAATATTATGGAAAATAATTCCATATTAAAGCAATAACAAATATTAAATCATATCAAAAATTAAAACAATAACAATTAAGCAAAATCACAACTTAGCAAAAATTAAGAATAAAATTTGACACAAATAAAATTTAAAAAGACTTTTCAAAGTTAAAGTATCAAACCTCCTTCCAGCTCGCTTACTCTACTTTCTCTTTGAGTTTCGGTTCCTTTTCCCTAAACGGTCCTAATATCGTCCATACAATTATAAGTAAATTACATATCTAAATACCTCTATCTATTTTATTTATTTATTAAGTTTTTTTTTAGAATGGCATTATTTTTTTTATTGTCCGTAGGTTGTCCAAAAATATAGTCTCAAAATAATTGTCCATTAATCCTTGTCTCGAAATAAATATCTAATAGTCCAAAATAAATGTCCACCAGTCTTTGTTCAATATAAAAGTCCAATAAATATTGTCCAAAATAATTATTTAGGTCTCTCAAAATTACATTAAGTCCAAAATATAATTTTTGAGCTTTATTTGGAGTCCTCATAATTTATTTAGGTCCTTAAAAATATTAATTTCTTAAAATAAATCCAAAATAATTAATTATATAGGTTATTGGACTAAAATGAGGAACTAAAATAAGTTTAGGGGTCATTTACCTAAATATTATAGGCGGAAGGACCCAGATGAAAACAGCAACCAACTTCTGGGGCCAAAACCGAAGCGCGCGAGACTTTGAGCGCCAAAGCAGAAACGCGCCGAAACTTCAGGGGTCAGAAGCGGAACGTGGCAAGAACGCAGGCATCAAAACGGAAATTTTCCTTCTTCCTTACCCAAATCAGACCCAGGTCGGGTCGCTCGTGGGTCGCAAAGGTGCCTCTGTTTTCACGTCGTAACTTCCGATTCCGGTGGCCAAATCCGGCAAACCACCTATGGATCTCTTCGTCTTGACGTTGGCTACCTGTTGGTGGTCTTAGATGGGCCGAATGGTGACCAGGGAGAGAGATATAAGTGGTTGAAAATGGTTAGTTAACAACCCAAATTCCTAAACTGACCCAGCCGAAATTTGCTCCTTCGGTGACCGTTTTTCGATTTTCTTAAGTCAAAACTGATCACCAGAATTCTAGGAGTGGTTTGGTGGTGTTAGATTTTAAAAACTATGGACGGATTATTTTTTTAGAAAATAAAACATATTTTTACTTAGAGTTTTAAGGTTAAAAATGGCTTCAATGGCCTTCCCTTTTATAGGCCAAGCTAATTTGTCTCTTTCCTCATTTCTTAATCACCTGTAATCTTCCATTATCAACCTTGTCTGCCATTTAATCAAATCAACCAACTAAAGTCTTCTTTCTATTTTGTTTGTTTTCTCATTTTCCACTAGTTCACATAATTTGGTTTGCCACTTGATTAAATTTTCAACCAATTCTTATCCTAATCTATCCATCAATTATTCTGTAAATAATTGATGAATTTACATTTAATTTAATCTTAATTACACTTAATTTGAATTTCATTTACTTGGGTTTATATTTAGTATACTATGGTTTATTGTTGTTTAATAGTTTATTTTATATTTATTAATGGTTTATTGGTTTAATATGTGATTACAAAAGTTTATTCTATCTCCTACTCGTCTTCAATAAAATTTACGGGCTAATATTAATAGACGAAAATTCATACTTAACTGGATTTATTACAAACGTCAACCTAATATTTTTTTACAGACCGTAAAATTACAATATTAGGCTGTGACATACATGTAGTATTATCATAAAGTGGACCGATCCAATACACTGTTCGTTAACATGTACTATGTATCTCTAATCGATATCCTATATCCTATGGTCTGTAAAACAAGATCATCTCATAATGCATATACTAGTCTTAGTTTATTATCATTCTCATGATAATAATCGACTAGGGATATTTAGAATAGTATTCTTATATTACTTTAGGTTTTACGATCCAAATCACGTATCTGATAACTAAAGTGGAACTACTATTCAAGGAAATTCATCAAATTAAATTGCACAGATAATATAAAATTAATGAATTATTCTCATAAATAAATTATAATCCAAGTATAAAGAGCTAGAGCTGGGGCTAGGGCTTACACTAACAGTCTTGACATCTTGCATGTGGCTCATGTGGTCAATTTTGATCTTCTCAATGATATTGACGACTATGTTCATAGGATAGGCCGAACAGGACGAGCTGGAAAGAGCGATCTAGCCACAGCTTTCTTCAACAAGAACAATTTATCATTGGCAAGATCGCTTGCTGATCTAATGCAAGAGGCAAATCAGGAAGTGCCAGCATGACTCACTCGATTTGCTTCATGGGCTTCATATGGTGGTGGCAAGAATCGACGGAATGGGGGGAACCGATTTGGTGGACGTGACTTCAGGAGGGAGAACTCTTTTACTAGGGCAACAGATTATTATGGTGGAGGGAATAACAGTGGTGGTTATGGGGTTCCAGCTGTTCCAAGTGGTTATAGTGCTGCTGGGTATTTGTCCAGGTGCAGCAAGTGCTTGAGATTAGTGTCAGTATATATTGGATTTAAATTCTCTTATTTTTTAATGAGTATATAATTTCTTATTTAGAATCAAGGATCAATTTTTGTTACTTCATGGTTATCCCTTTTACTTTTTCTTTATTTTTCCCCCATTCAATTTGGTTCTATCAGGTGTATGGTGTTACATACTCTACTTAGCATACCCAAAGCATTGAAGCCAACTGAGTATATATGCCTTTTAGGTGTTAATTAGGTAAAACATAGCTAACCATAAAGCAAAACGACCTATATTACCATTGTGTATATAATTTATCAATGTAAAGCATATGAGAGTTCCATGATTTGATCTACTATACAATAGCTAATCTCTAAATGATTTAATTACATTTATTGCATATTTGAAGTTTTTGTAGACTCAGTTAGTGCTACTACTACTGTTAAGTGTTTGATAACAAACAAATGAAAAAACTTGCTTGGTGTTACTAAAAGTTAGCAAGTCGTACTCCGATTACTTATAATTAAGTTGAACAAAGGAAGATTGCATAACCCTTCGAGGAAGGCAACCTTTGTAACTAATCTAAGGAATCCAGATTAGTTACAAGGTTGCAGGCAGCTTTTGCCTCAAATTGTCACCAATTGGTTTGCTTCCAACAGTTGAAATTAGACATACTGAAGAAATAGAAGAGCAACTTCTATTCGTTCCCTTGTATTGCTAATGTCAAATGCTATATAATCAGAAATCTTACAATTAGCATTGTGTAATTATAAAAGTTGGAGCAGTTATAGAGCCTCAAAGAATGCAATTCTACGTTAAAACCACACATATCATTTATTTATGGGTAAATTAATTTTTTTTGTTAAATTAGGGTTTAAACCTTTGACCGAGGTCAGAGTTGTATCATTCTAACCATTTGAGTTAGACATTCTTTGCAAAACAACTCATATCATTAAAAGCTATAATCTACATCCCAAAAGGATTTTTTAACCCAATGGCTAATGTAATATGTTATAGTTTAAGCAAGCCTTATTTCAGACAAAGATAACAGATTGAGAAGAGAGAATAGAGTTTTCTTATATTGATTAGTGAAATATAAGAAATTTAAGAGAAATCCTAAAAATACAAATAGAGATGGGGAGTAAATAATAATTTGACCAAGGAAAAGAAAAGGAAAGGAAAGGATGGCAGCCGCATAAATGAAATTCTTCATTCAGCCCATATCAATATCATAATCAGCGATTGTCATTTTTTAAGTGGTGGTAATCCAAAGACGATCATAAAGAATAAAGAGAAATGAAATAGAAGGAAAACCCATAGGCTGATTTTCATGAAAGGGCGTGAGGTGGTAGGGTGGAAAGAATCAAGCTCTATGTGCCAGAAGTGCATAGTTTGAACCGTACAAGCCCCTCCACCTTCAAAATGTGTGAGTGAGTGAGATGATATCTATGTTAAAAAAAAAGGAGGAATTAACAATAGGAAAATAAAGAAATATTTATGAGAATTTTTTGTCCTAAATAACTGAATTCAGCAAAAAGATGTATATATTTTTTTTAATATGCATAATTTCATTGATGGAAGAGTGCTTACAATAGGCTCTGTAAAAAGGTAGCTTGTGCATTAATAGTACAAGAAAAACCTATGTCTAAGGATGCTTTCGCTAGCTTGTGTGCAAGGACATTGCAGATTCTCCAGATAAAGACACATGAAGCATTACAACGACCAAAAAACAAGTTCCGAACGACGATAATATCCATCACCTGGTGATGAATGACCCTTTTATCATACACTATACATTTTTTAGTACCGCAAGTGCTTCTAAGGTTAGAGGATCTTGCATATACTGGAACTATTTTGCTCTTCAATCACAGGGGCGGAGCAAAGGTATTGGGGGGTTCTGTTTATTTTTTAATTATTTTCAAAAATGGGGCCCTCTATTCACAATTTAAAAGAGAAAAAATTTCTTCAAATTGAAAAAATACTTGACAAAAATTTATTATCAAATTACATTCTAAAATTAATTAAAACATTGAAAGTGTTCTAACAAATCACTTAAAAAGTGTTGCTCTCTTCGCATGTCTTGAAGCAAAAAGCATTAAGGCGTATCAACCTGCGACCTCATGTTTTGAGGTCAAAACTATTTATCACATGCCATCTCTTAAAACAGTGAATGTAATACACATCATTTAATATTTGAGACCCCTATTTTTAGGGCTCTTTATGGTCGGGCACGTTGAATAAGCCCAAAATTGCCCTTGTCTATTCAATAATCCCACCCAATAAGTTACGTATCACTACCCCAATGACTCCAACCTTTTGATTAGAATCAACTGTTGCATGCACATTGATTTTCAAAACTCTTGCTTCCTTGAGGAGACTAAGATTGCAAACGAATATAATCGTTGGAAGTTGAAGGACATTGGAATTGTTCCAACTCTATAAATTCATGCCAATAACAAATAACATTTTGGATCACTTCATGACAACTTTGCCTTTTATTATCAAAGGTTATCGCATTTCTATGCTTTCAGATTGCCCAAAGAATAGAAATTACCAATGCCTCTTTTTTCTAGTCCTTTCCATTTGGGCTTACAATCTTCATTACTTCAACAATTAAATCTGCAGCAGTGTTACCAGGAATTATTTCTACCCGTAGGCCAAAAGGGGAAGAGAACCAAATTACTTTGGCAAAAGCACATAAAAAAAACAAGTGTTTTTCATCTTCAGATTGGTTACAAAAGAAACAGTTACCTGAGCTACTTAGGATCCGCTTAACTAAATTTTCACCAACTAGAAGTCCTTTATGCACAGGTAACCAGAGGAATGTTTGTAATTTTCTTGGTGCTTTTAGCTTCCAAATCTGCTTCCAAGGAAAGGGGGAAATTGATTTGATTAGACATATTCTGCAGTAGCAAGTTAATGGCAACTCCATAACCCGTCTTTATCAAATATGTCCCATTTCTCGAATGGTTCCAAATTAGCTCATCTGCGCAATTTCTTTATTATCAATCCAATCCAATTTGAATAATGAACAACACCCTGAAGATTGGTATAGTAATGGTACCAACACGCGGCCCAATAAAAACCAAGAAGATTGCATAATCCTTCAAGCACCACGACAATTGGTACAGTACCAGTAGGCAGTCCAACAAAACCATTTAGATCAAGACTTAGACTGATCATAATTTAAAAAAAAAAAGTGCAATTATGATTTAAATCTTATTCAAAACTCAAGACCAACTGAGGGAAGGAAAGGGCTAAATCTCTAAATTGAAAATGGAACAGTTTTTGCACACAAAAAAAATTACAGAAAAACTTTCTTTGGTATTGATTTTCCCCATATCATAGGTTTAGAATCTTAAAGTAATCGAGAAATGAACTTTTAATTTTTCAAAAAATAATGAAATTGAATTAGTAAAGGCTTTAACTTGCTTTAAAACTATACATGTGTAGACTATTAACTGCAGGTGGTTAGGTCTCTTAAAGGCAGTTCTTGCTTATTTGATTTTCTTCATCTTTCTGACCATCGAAAGTCCTTTTTGACGTCAGTATCTTTGATATAGAGCGGTTTATGGTGAATCTTTCTATCCTTTAGAGGAGGAAGAGGCACTTCTGAATGTTGTTAGATTACGAGACTGTGCATATGCCTCTATTGAATTTTGTGTTATTGGTAGTTTTCTAACAATATCCAAAATCCATTTTTCGACTATGAGGAATTTAATGGCAAATATATGGCATCCCGTTAAGGGTGTTTCCATTACTGATTTGGGCAAAAAGAGGATCTTATTTTGACTCTATAATTCTATTGATATGGAAAGAGTGCTTGAATTAGAACTCTCGTATTTTATTTGTAATCTACTAATTTTGAAGTGCATGGACTGAATAGACAATCTATTACAAGTGCCACTTCTATATATGTGAGTTTTTAGGTTGTGGTTTATCACTTGCTTCGGGGGTTTTATTTTGAGGGTATGGCTATGCTTTTGGGCAATTTTTTTAGTGAATTTTTA
>CATIWJ010008070.1:0-16046 GCA_949640765.1 Croton laevigatus | reverse complement strand
GATTCGTGAAAGAGCAACCTCTGTTCTTCGTTCATCTTCCTGCCTTTCCATGACGAACGACGAACGACGTGAACGCCACTCCTTCCTAACACCAACCGCCACTCCTTCGACTGGTGCTTCTCGTTTCGAATCCATTTTGAGTTTTGTTTGCGATTAAGATTACTATGGCTATGATGATGTATTCGGTTAACCAACCTCACAAATCACACTTAGATGGCTTTGATTTTTCGATTCCATTTTTTGTTTTGTCCGATTTGACTCAAACGATTGAGTGACCTTCCATGGTTGCAGCCATGGTGGCGTTGTGGTGTTTCCTTTCTTGTTAGATCTGATTTGAACTGAAACACTCTAACTCTTATGGCACATTTGAACGTGAAACTGATGGTGGTCTCGGTTTTGAGCAGCGGTTGGTGAAACTAATGGTGGTCTCGGTGGCGTTTGTGGTGAAGGAGCCGGCGGCGGTGGCTCCTCGGATCTGAGATGGAAGATGTTGAAGAAGAGTTTGTAAAATATCAAAATAGTCCCTTATTTGTTTAGTTTTTTGAAAAAGACCCATAAAAATTACATTTTAATTCTTAAACTGTTATTTTAACAGAAAAACTAGACAAAAGGAGAAAAATGTTGACGAAAATATAAAATGGGGATTTTTTTATTAGAAAAAAAAAAAGACATGGAGTTTTTTATATTTTTGGTCAAAAATTAGGGACTCTTTTTGTATTATCCCGATAGAAAATAAAAAAAATAGAAACTAAATATTCTCCTCTTTCACGAACTGCTTCTCCTTCCTCAACCCTTAACCCTTTGTTTCTCTCTCCTCAATTCTCTTTGCAAAACAAAACTAAACCGTCTACATTTTCATCATCTTTTAGTATTAGAGGGAGATATATATATGGATTTGTTGTTGGTGTTTGTATCGAAAAGGTGATGAAATTGCTCAGATGCAATTTCAAATTGAGAAGATAGAAAGGGATAAGGGTGGTGGAGAGCAACGGGAAAAGGGACGCTCCGACGCTGGAAGTCGCCGATCTAGGCAGCGAACAATTCTCATGGCTTTTCGTACGATTGAGAATCTAGGTAGAACAGATGATTTCTTCTGTCAAAATCGGAAATCCAATTCCCATTTTTCCGTCAAAATCGAAAATCCATTTTGCAATGAGATGATTTCTACTAACGATTTCTTCCAATGAAATCGAAAATCATGTCTTTAAAGAGATGACGTCCTCTGACTTGAAGCCCACCGCCACAACATTTGTGTTAGCCATTGTCTTTCTCTCTATCACTTGGGTTATGCGTTGGTATATATTGTGGTCGGGGTGGAGAAGCTGCTGTGAATTCAACAAAATAATGTCGTACTAGAGATGAATTTGGATAGGAACTTAAATGTTTTCTGTTTTGGGATTTAAAAATAAAAATATAATTGTTCTGTAAAAATCAAACAAGAACAAGAGCTTGTTTTCGTGGTGAGTTAGTACCAATCATCAAGGTAGTTTCGTTTTTGCTTAGTTTGGGTATATTGAATTTGTTAGAAATTGTTGAAGATGTTTGATTTGATGGAGGGAAGAGAAGATGGTGGGTGGTGGTGCCAGTGGTAATGGTTGCGACGGCGGTGGGTTAGATAGGAAGGTCAAGATGTTTGATGAAAAAAAAGAAGGGGATGAATTAATAAAAAAAATTAGTAATAATAATAATATTGTTATTGTTATTAAGATTTGTAACAGGGGTAATTTTGTCATATTAAAAGGAATATTTTATGAAATAGTCTTTGAAAATGTTAGAAAATTTTTAAATAGGTCCAATTTGGATTAAAGATGAGAGAGATAAGAAGAATAGCTGTATATTTGTAAAATTGAAAAAATCATGGCATCAATGCAACTGGTTGGGAACTTGTTAATTTGCGAAAACAAATTCTTTGTAAATTCTTTCAAAGTTCAGCTATTTTTGTATAAGAAATTGAAGTTTAGGTACATTTATAAAAAATCTCAAAGTTCATGTATTTTGGATGAAAATTACCCCTATATTTTCCACTAATCATTGTTGAGTTATTTATGATTATGTTAAATATTTAAATTATTCCGTCCAAAATTGTTAGCGTTGGTTTGGATTGAGGGATCTCGATGAATTTAGTGAAATCCATTCAAAATTAAAGACAAGAATTTTTAGTTTCATGAATTCCTAAATTATATTATTCAAATAGAATAAAATAATTCACACAAAATAAAAATGATGGAATCGGATCGAGCCCTCTCATCTCATCATAGGAGTCTAAATTATTGCTTCATGCAATTAGGGTTTCTTCGTCTTAGGCTTTTGATCTCTATTTTTACGGTAATCGCGTTTCTTCTCTGTTACTAGTACTTTTTATCCCTTGTGTCTTACCTGTATATTTTCACTCTTTATCATTTGATTTCATCATTGGTTTTTATATTTTTCTGCAAGTTTTTTTCTTTGTCATGTTATCTTGGGTCTCTATTCTCCAATTACATGTATGTGGTTGTGGAGTAGACAAGGGTGAATAGAGAAACCAGGGAAAACAAAACTCTTACTAGGGCTAGGATTTTAGATTTGAAGAAGATGAATTATACCATAATGCTAAAGTTTGCCTTGCGGGAAGCTTTGGACTATCATTCTTTTAATACTTTTAACTAAAGAATATCTTAAATTCTGGAAGGACAAACATGAAGTAGTGTTCAGATAATGGGGGAAAGATATTTTCATATTTCGATTTAATCGTTGGAGGGGACATGCACAATGTTATTGAAAATAAGCCTTGGTATTTTGACAAGTACAGACTTGTGTTGAAAAGGGTTTTAAGAGATGAACAACCTTCCTTTATTGATTTATCTACTGCTCCGGTTGGATTATATATATAGCTCTGGATATTTAGTTCACAAAAAGGTTTGGGTTTTTTTGCTACTGCTTTGATTGGATTAAAGCTATGGATATTCTAATTGGGGATGAAAATAGGTGTGGCTGAATAAGTAATTCAATTAGAGTATTTCCGCATTGGAGTGAATGAGTTAAATTATCTAAACGCTTTTATGTTAGAATCCAAATATTATGGAATTTATGTGAACCAATTTTCAGGGCATCTCGATTAACTTAAAGGGGAAAAAATTGTAGCTTCCTATTAGAACTGAGAGTTTAGCAGATTTTTTGTTACTCGTGCGACTAATTGGTCACTGTACAAAAATTGTGACAATTTAGACCCTTTTGGAGGTCAAATATCTGGCGATTTTCCTTACAATGACAATGTGATCCATCTGCAATCCATACTATCTTATGGAAGCTAAGGTAACACCTGAAATGAATGCTGCCTATTTGATGGAGACATATTAGTGAAGAGGTCTTACAAGCCTTAAGTAGATGCACCCTTCACATGCCCCCGAACCCGAAAGTATAATCCCCCTTGTTTTTTCAAAAGTTTTGTTTCAAAAATTTTAGCTATTTTGAATCATGGTAAATTTTCTGCTTCTTTAAACCATAGTTGGATAACTCTTATCCTGAAAATTAAAAAAAAATTATGATCATACTATCAATTACATACCCATAAGTTTGTGTAATATTAATGTTAAATTGATTACAAAAGTCATTGCTAATCGTTTGAAGCTTTTTATTTTCCAAACTATATACATATTATCAACTTTTATTCCTGGTAAACTTACTATTGACAATATTTTGATGTCTTTCGAAATATGAAACATAGATTAAATGCAAAAATAAAGGGTTTTTTTCTCTTAAACTTTATATGACCAAAGCCTATGATCAAGTTGGGTGGTCTTCTCTTGACAGAGTGTTAGTGAAATTGGAATTTCATGGAAATCGGTCAAGTTGGTGATTACTTATCCCATTTTAATTGAGTCGCGGTCTCTTGTTTTGTGTATATGTTTTTTTCAACTTATTTCGTATAGACCTTCACGGTATTAGTGTTGCCACTAATAGTCCTCCCACATCCCACCTATTCTTTACTAATGATTGTATTATTTTTGGGGAGCAGCCATAGCAAAAGCAAAAAAGCTAAATAAGATTCTCAATTGTTATGCTTATGCATCACTAGACTCGGGTAAAAAAAAATAATTTAATAACAAGTAATTATAAATTTCGTTTAGCTTAAATATCTTTCCTTCCATTCAAGAGGCTGTTCAGTCTTACTTGGATAAATTGGAAAATGTAATGCAAATATTTGAGTATCGCATTGCGATGGGTAGAAAGGAAAAAAAAGAGAGAGAGATATTATATTATTTGATACAATGGCGCGGTTGAAAATAACTCATGAGCGAGGAAGGAAGTTTTACATCTTTCAGTCTATTTATTTTTAATTTCATCACTTTAATTACACTAAAACAAACCAGCACTCAATTTTTTAAATATTGATTTTGTCATTTAGAATTTTTATATGAAAAAATAAATTAACTAATTATGATAAATGTTTCAATATTACTCTAAAAGTTAAAAAAAAATTGTAAAATATTACAATTAGTGCGGGTAAATAGTCAAATTTTGAAAATATTAATGTAAAATTTAAAAAATGGAAAAGAGACTTCATTGTTTGACCGACCGAAATATAAGTTGGAAATTTGAAAATAATTGGTGCAAAATACATAAATATGAATGTTAAATATGAAAAAACATAATGATCTTATATCAAAAATAAAAACATAATGATCTCAATGTTTAGAAAAAAAGGGAAAACTATTCATTTTTTGGAATTTCAAAATTACAAACAAACTTTTTAATATTTATTTTTATTTTTTTAATAAATAATAATAATGATATTTAGTTAAAAATTAATAATAATAATAATAATAATAATAATAATAATAATAATAATAATAATAATAATAATAATAATATATTGAAAGAGATTATTAAATTTAATCACCCAAGAATATTTTGTTCATATTTAGTAAAATATATTAACTGAAAGGGAGAATTTTCAATTTTATTCTCCCTGATTTTAATTAGTTAAATGAGACTAATTTTCCAATTTTCCTCATGAATGAAATTTTTCATTTTGTGTTATATGAAAATTGATTTAGATTTTTCCCTTCTAATTTTATGTTTTATATTAATTTCAGTTTCAGTTTTCTTGCTAAATATTCTTTTTGCATTGTTAAGATTGAAGTTGAATTTCTTTTTTCTGTACAACTTGAAGATTAGATACTTCAATTGATTATGGCGCAGATTTTAAATCGATTTATTAATATAGGTAAATTTATTAGTTTATTTAATTTAATAAAATTTTTAATAAATAATTTAATTAAATTGAAATTAGAATTATATATATATATTATACAAGTGTGTGTTAAAAAACAGTAATGTTTATTTGACATAAGATGCGATTTGAAGATTTATTTCTATTTTTTTGTTAAATATTTGTTTTTGTTAAAATTAAAATAGATGTATTTTTTGACGAATAAAAAGTAATGTATTGTAATATTATAATTCAAGTACTTTAACTAATTTTAATTTATTTATATAAAAAGGAGTTGCCTTCCACCTCTTGATTGCTTGTTGAAAAAAGTATACAAAAAGGGTATATGCACTGTATGTGGCACAAATTGTTAACCATTCATTTTATTTTCTTAAGAATTATTCCTTTTAATGTTGTAGATTTCGCAAGTCTTTGTAGATTTATAAGATCCAACTAGAATTAGAAAGGTTGAGTTGAATACCAACCCTTTTTTACCTTTTAAGTAGATCTTAGTGTTTTGAGTTTTTTCTACGACTTTACTAACATAATTTCTATATAATTTTTTAGTGGTTTAAATTAGGGATAAGCACGGAGCGGGTTCCCTGAAACTCATCTCTACCCCGCGCTTTTGCAAGTTGGGTTTTTCAGGCCACGGGACGGATCGGGTAATCCGCGAGTTTATCCACGGGTTTTTTATTTAAAAAATAAATTAAACCCATAATACATATTAAGTCAATCGTAATAAATCAATTTTAATAAAATAAAATAGAAACAATTAAGAAACTCATTTCATCAAACAATAAAAGTAAAACACAAAAGATGAGAAATCCAACTCATAAACAAGGTAATATCTAAATAACAACAAACAGAGCAAATATATTTAAACAAATTATTGGAGCATAAATTTAAAGAAAATGTAAACCACATGTAGACAAATGTCATAAGGAAATAAAAATTCCAACAGATATTAATGTCTTAGAAAATAATAGAAAAAACAAGTAAAAAAAGAAAACAATAACTCGCCGAGTGATTGCAAACATAAAAAGAGTAAAGAGGGAAACAATAGTAAATAAGGAGAGGAAATGAGATTTCCATAATAACAAAAAAATAATCTAGATAGATATCGGTTAAATTGCAATAGCAAAATAATATATAAGTTGAAGGTAAGAGCAACGTCAAGAGTAGAAATCACACAAATATATATGCATATATCTAGGTTTAACGCATGATTAAAATTGCAAAAATGTCATTGAACGGGGCGGGTTCGGGGCAACGGGTTTTATTTTTCAAACCTGTCCCCGCCCCATTACCCAACGGGTCGGGAAAAATCGTCTTCGTGCGGATCGGATTAGCGGATATCCCCAACGGATTGGAACCCATGCTCAACCCTAATTTAAATAAAATTGTATAACAAATGAACTCTTTTAACTAATATTGGCTAGAGAAAAGAAAACGGTTAATAGCTACTCAAATAGTTATACATTATAATTAGTTAAAAACTCCTCTCATGGATGGTTCGGATTTTGTGGCTAATGTTCATAATTAATTTGACAGTGATTGGGAGGTGCAAATCTCTCACATCTATATAGAAGCTAATCAATGTGCAAACTTGTTCTTGTAGAAAACTTCTATGGAAATATAATTTTTGCTAGTTAGCAAGCAAAAACTCATAAGCTTAGATTACGTAGTTGATAACAGGGACGGAACCATACTTTCATGTCATTAAGGTCAAGAAATAATAATTTTTTTTTTTTTTTTTTGTGAGGAAAATTTTTACGAGGATTTATTTCAAAATCTATGACCATTATGCTAAATCATATAATGGTATGTATGTTAAATCTGCTTCTTATTTGTCCCTTAATTAAAAGCTAAATATGATTATTTATGGGTTGAATTAGTAAATCATTTTGCTGTTTCTTTAGCATTTTAAAAGGAATAAAGAATTTTATGGGGTTATCTGCACCTACAATTGATAACGTAGTTGCCTTTGGTTTACTAAAAAACATTTTTTAAAAATAGCTTTGTTATATGTTATCCTTCCAGATCTTCAACTAAAAATGTGGGTTTTTTTGTTTTGTTTTATGAAGAAATTATTTTGTGTTCTAACATACTACTCTTTAGAAGTGAGGGGGATGTTAAATACGACAGAAAATAAATATAATTTCTTAAACTACAAAATAAAAAATGGAGCAATAGCAGCTATAGAAAATAATGAATGATTAAACTTAAACATGTGATGGAGCCCAATCAACTAACAAAATATCAACTTGGTTTTGGTTGTTTCATTTCATTCATGAGTATATGGTCTTACCAATTACCTAACAAAGTGGAGTTGGACTCTCTCAGTCTCACCTTAGCCACATTTCAAGCATTCATTAATAATTTATAACCATTGTTTGAGTCTGAAACATTTTATTTTTCTTGGGCTGTTCATGTCTGTCTCAATCACAATTCATAGTGAGGGCTTCCTTTTCTTAAATTTCTTCTTTGTTCAATTAATTCGATGTACCCTATTGTAGGTGGTACGGGTGTTTATGACTTGGTTTGAGGAAATTTTTCAAGCCAATCAAACTACTAATTAATAATGAGAAAAAAAATTACAAGATATAACTTTTTTTTTTTTCTTTAATGAAATGAAAATTTTCACTCATATAAAATAAGGTTTGATATTTTAACGTCCAACATATTTTACTCATATTGTATTAGGTTTCTAAATAATTCAAGCATTAATTATAATTTAGTCTCTCTATTTTGGAAAATTAGATAAATTAGGCTTTTGGTTTTTAATATTATGTTTTTAGTCCTTCTGTTTTGTAACCGTTAGACATTGTCATTCTATAAAAGAAACTGTAAAAGTATTAAACTAAACTTTACCAAAAGTACCAAACTATATATTTTTCAAGGATCAAAAATAAAATTGTTTAAACCTACAACCTGACTTTCATTTCTAGTAATAAATTGGACAAGTGAGCATACTAAATCAAATCTTTCGATATAAGGACTCATAATATGCCCTTATTTTCTACATTTGATCATTGGAAACTTTAAAAAATACAGTTAAGAAATATGAGTTTAGAGAGAGAATACTGGTAAAACATTGACTATCGCGTGTAGGCTGCTCCAGCAACAGATAGAAGTGCGGTTGGTAGCATTAGTTTCATCTCAACACTAGCTTTCCGATGGTCCAGCGCATATCAATGGCGGAGCTCAAAAGTGGCGGTAACAACCGTTTGAAGTTTCTAGTTTTAGAAATAGAATTCCGGCATAATTAATACTTACAAGATTTGAATTTATATCCATTATGTTACAAGACTTGAATTTATTTACTATCAGTTTGCTATAGTCCAGATTTTAGTATGACAACTTAATAAATCAATTGATTTCATAGTAAATATGGTATTTCTTTATTAAATAGAATTTGAATTTATTGTTATTCTTATATATCAAATGCTAATAAGATAAATTATAATTGATTAAGATAAAATAATTAACAGTAAATTATGAATTTGAATCAGAATATTATAACATATGATTTGAATTTATCTACTGTTATTTTATTATAATCCAAATTTCAATGAATTAATTTTACAATAAAAATAGTTTTATCTAATAGAACATAATTTAAATTTATTTTTATTTTATTATAGTTTAAACATCAATGAGATAAAATTAATAGTTAAAAAATTATGCATATGAATTAAAATAATATATATTTCTTGATAAAATTTAAATTTATAGTTAATTTATTATAACTCAAATATTAATATTACAAAATAGTTTATTAATACTATTAATAAGAACTTTTGGCTCTCTAAAATAGGGGTGTACATTCGAGTATGGGTAAAATGGGTACTTCGGGCAATTTGAGTAAAACACATAATTCGGGCAAAATAGATAAGTAATTCGGGCGAATAAACGGGTAAAAAATTTTTTTCCCATTTTGGTTGAGTAACAAAACGACGTCGTTTTGTGTTCATTAGACTTTTTATTCGTTTCTTTCTTGCTTCTATCAATTTATTTTCATTTTGAGGTATCAATGAATGAACTAATTCTATATTAAGATAATGAGTTTTGTTTATGAATTTGAAGCAAACTAATCCATTTTTTTTTTACTTTTTTAAGAAGCATATTTTTCTTCATCTTCTAACTGCTATGTTAATGAAATCGAGATTAGAACAAGTGAATAGAACTAAAACCTGTGATATTGACATGTAATGTATTTAATTTTATATGTGAAATGATTCGTGTTAGCTTTTATGATTCTGCAACTATGTTGGAGTTGATGATGAATTTGAATTTTAAATTTTTAATTTGGGTAAATTCGGACAAAACGGATAATTCGATTGGACATTCTAATTCGAGTAAAATGGGTAAAGAAAAAAAAAAATGCTAATTCGGCTCGAGCAAAAATTACCCAATCTACCTAAATGTTTCCCAGTCCTCTAAAGTTTGTAAAACTGAAACTATGGCGTTATCTTGTCATTAAAAAAAAAAACACGTGGGATTCAAACGTGCTGGCGTGTCTAGCATACACTAAGCAGCCAATGAAATAAAGCCATGTGGCAAATAAGATAATTGAAAATTAAAAGAAAAACTATCAAAAATAAAAATAAAAACAAAACAGATCCTCCTTTTGAAGAAAGAACAACAAAGAAAACTAACATTATTTAATATTTCTGTCAATCTGAATAATAATTGCATGAATGGAAAATTAACAAATTTTTAGTCATAACATTGATCATTTGTGTTATTTATTAGTCATTCTATATATTGACTAAAATACTAAATTTATGTTTTTATAAAAATTTAATTCTTTTTAGTTTTTTCTTGAAAAAAAAAAGATTTTAAATTTTATTAATTATCCAAAAGTATTTCTAAAACAGCTAATTTTATTTATAATATGCATTTGAATTCCATGTGTCTCTTGTATACTTTAGTAAGAGTTAAAAATATTTATTGAGTAGATTCACTAAAGCAATAATTTCCACTCAACTCAAGAACAAAAATATATAGGCAGACAATTGAACAATGCAACTTAGGGGCAATTCAACAGATTTTTTTTAACTTTATTAGAATAAAATTTCTAACAAGTTTGAAATAGTATTAGGTAAATATTATTTTCTATTTTATATTTACTAACGTGATATAGGTAAATACACGTATTTTATATTTACGAGAGTAACTAAAAATAAAGCGATACTAATTTAATATTTTTTTCTTAAAAAAAATTGGCATTATAGGTTAACATTTACCGAAAACAAATATTAGAAGTTGCTATTTATTAGTATAATTTTCTGTCTATCTTATTTATTGGACTTAGTTGCTGTTTTCTTTTGGGGTGCACTTTATAAATTCATATAAATCTATTATGAAATTTAATTATGCTTTAATTATATAGTATTAATTTATATCATTAAAACAACTTGGTTTGACGTGTCATCCACAATCCAATTAATTAGCAATGCAAACAGATTCGTCAGGTCACCAGTTTTTCTCAACATTTCTAAGTTATTGCAGATTCAATATGCTTAAAAAAAATATGAAATTACTCTTTTTTTTTTTTTGAAAAAAAAAAAAATGAAATTACTCTTAACCCAAATGAAAAGGATATTGTAGTAATATTTTGACTTGGGGTGTAACAATAATAATAAGTAATAAATCACTAGAATTGATTAGCAACTGAGCATCTCTAATTTAAATTCTTCGTGCTTCTCACGAAAGGAACATTGGTCTTTCCATTAATCTGCTAGCTGGCTTAAATAAAAGCTACAGATATTATTTGGCTATGATGGTTAACCATAGGCCTAGTTAATCTAACTGAGGTCCACCACTACACCATACCATAAGAAAGGTCATTCTGGGAATTAAGCACTTAAGCTTGGGTTAGTAGTGGGTAACATAGTTGGCCTCCAACTTGCCACTAGTTGTAGTTGGAGATGAGATTATGATACTGGATTCTGGATACATAAAAAAACTAATCACATGCTATTGTTTCTATTTTACCATAAAATAATAAATACTCCATCCCAAAAAAAAATTGGCAAACATTTTTCTTTTATGGCTTATTAAAATTATATTTTATTATTTTATTTAGATAAATAAATTATATTTAAAATAATAGATTTTTTTATTAATAATATACCAAGTTCACGATAAGGCGCTAGACCTCTTAAATAAAGTTTAAAGTTCGAATTCTGGTGATGTAAATGGAGAAAATTGAGTTGGAAGAGTTACCCTTTTAATAGGCATATGTAGTACATCTGAAAACCGGTGGAAATCAAATTTTCAATTAAAGATAGATCAATAATCAATAAATAAGAGTATAAAAAAATAAGGGAAAAAATATTAACAAAATAAAATAAAAGGTATTTTTGTGGTATTTTATACGAGAAAGTATAAAAAATGAAGTCAAAAAGAGGGGAATGAAGTGTTGGTGTTCCCTTGATTGTAATCACCCAATGATGTTCTTGATTTAGGTATACTTTTTTTGGTTTCAAGAAGATGGCACATGTATTTCGATCCGATGGATGTCAAATGCTTTGCCACCATTAAAATATTCAAACTTTAAACTATTTTCCTTTTCGTTTCGGTTCAGGTTTTAAATCATAACGTGGATTGTTAAAATATATCACACCTACATAATTTAAATTAAGGTACAAACCAGTATTTGAAATGATATGGTACAAAAATATGTCGTAGGTTATAATAGTAGTAAATATTTTAGAATTATGTTCAAATTCTAATAATATTTATACTAATAATTTTATCAATTAAATATTTATAGTACTACTACTACTATTAAATAAAATTTATTTTTGGATGATTTTATATGTAGTAATTTATCATGAATTGTTTATTATTTTTTTTAATGTAACTTTCAAAATGTGAAATTACCTTAGTAGTCAACTTTTTTGAAATAAAATTAAAATATTCTAAATTAAAAAATTTCATATGCATAAATTTTTAGTGAATATATGTTTTTTTACAATAATATTTCTCAATATAAATATAATTATAATTTAGTCCCTGAATTTTGATACATTAAACAATTTAAATTGAACTTTTTGTTTTTAATATTATATTTTTTTCATTCTTCTCTTTTAATCTTTTTCAATTATTTAATCATTTCAAGGACTAAAAAATATAATATTAATTAAAAATCGTTGAATATTTTAAAATCGAGTGACTACAAAATTTAATGTTGATTGAAAATTTTTAACTTTTAGTTCCTTTGTTTTAAAATATTAAATTATTTAATCATTCACTTTTTGAAATATTTAATAATTTAGTCTATAAAAAACTAAATAATAAAAAAAAAGGACATGAATAAAAAATATAATATTAAAAGTACAAGACTAAAATGTATAATACACTAAAATTTAGATACTAAATTATAATTAACTCAACTAAAAACTAATCAAAAATTTATTACCTTATAGATTTTTAGAAGTTGTAATACAGCTAAAAAAAAAATATGTCATAAATTGTAAATCAAATACAATGTAATTACCTAAATTTAAGATTGATTCAATTTTGATTATGCCTAACATGAACCGTGAACCGCCAGTTCATGAACCAAAGCTCACTATTCGTGAAGGGTGCTTAAGTAGTGGTGGCCACGATGACTTAGTTTTGGTCAATTATGAACCGTGAATTGATGGTTTACGAATCATTTACATCGTGAACGAACTATGATGATGGTCCATAAATAGTTGGTTACGAGCCTGTTCACATTTTGGCCCTGATACATTTTAAGGGTTGTTTCGATGGGTTGTTTCCTTGATTCACGGGCAGTTCAAGCATTTTGAGCTACAGTTCGACTCCTCTTTTCATGAGCAGTTCAAATAGTACTAGTATGGTTTAGTGTATTGTTGATTTGATTCATCACAATTCATTTCTTCGCCACAGTTTGGCCTCAATGGTTCACTCGGTTGGACCCAACACTTGGCACCTGTAGGCCAAGGTCTAGTCATGGCTTATTTGCACCATTAGTACCCTAATTTCGGGTAATGTAACGTTTAGGTATTCTAATTTCAATTTGTAACAAAAAGGTAGTCTTACTTTGATTTTTGTAACAAATAGATACCCCTAGCAGGTTTTCAAGTCACCAATAAGTCATAATGACCAAAATATAATTTTTCATCATTTTCTTTCTTTGGTCATAAATTGTAGAAGGATCACAATGAAATTTGCTACCAAAAAATTTAATTTCCATTTCCAGCAAGGAACAAAGCAAAAAATATATACCAAATCGAGGAGCTCGTCATGAGAGCTTGGAATATGGTCTTATTTTCTACGGATGATGAACGATTTTAACCAGAAAATGTAAAAATCGATTTTGGCCAAATTTTGTCTTGATAGCTAGTACCGGCAACAAAACTTGCCGCCCGACTATAGAAAGTGGATAAAAATTTGCTCTAAGTCATTGACGTCGTCTAAATATGAGAGTCTTTCTTCACATTTTTATCTTTTCTCTTTTAATTAATAATTATAAAGTAATAATTAATTATTTTTAATTAATAATAATTAAATGAGTTTTTCAAATTATACATAATTTCAAGATTTTTAGAAATCACTTTTACAATTTTAAGTGGGTCTTTTTTCATTTCTTTAATTAATAATTTTAATAATTAATATAATTACTTTCGTTGCTCAGATGACGGTTTGATAGTCTAAGGGAGTCCGGTAGTTTTTTTTTCGACAAGTGTTTATGATAAAAATCATAAGTTTGTTTTTATATAATTGAATTTTTTTTAAATACCATGTAATTAAAATTATTAATCGAATATTTTAATTTTTTTTCTTGAAAGAGTATATTTAAAAACTTATTAATTAAAAAAAATCCACTTAATCATTATCATACTTAATTTGCTCACACTTAAAATATTTGTATGCTTTTTTAGAAAAAAATTATCAGCACATGCATTCTATTAGGATACACTTAATTTGCACACACTTAAAAAATTATTTATGAATTTATGATTTTTAATTAAAAATATTAAAAAAAAAAAAAGAAAAGTAAAGAAAGAGGGAACAAAAAATGGAGAGGAAAGAGAAAGCGAACGATGTTTTTTTTTTTTTAAACATATTTTCATCTATTTTTTGTAGTTTGACGGTGACTTTGAGCACATATTTGGATTCTTATTTTTAAAATTGACGTTTTATAAAAACTTTCGTTAGTTTCATCGCTATTTCTAATAACCAAGGAAAAATTTGATCAATTAATTTTTAATGTTTTTTGGCTAAACTGTACATCATCCGTACAAAATAAATGCATATTCAAATTATTTGCGACGAATTTTTCGGTTTAGTATAATTTTTTGCACCATTCCTTGTCAAAAATGGAAATTAAATTTTTTTTTTTTTGTGACAAATTTAATTTTGATCCTTTTGCTATTGATGATCAAAAGGAAGAATATAATAAAAATTACATTTTGATTTGTATAACCTATTAATAACTTGAAAAGTTATTAGGAGTACATGACTGCTAAAAAATTAAAACTAAGAGATATATATATATATATATATATATATAGATATATATATATATATATTTTTTTTTTAATAAATTGAAATTAGAGTACTTAAATCTTAAGACTGAGGGAGGAAATAAGCCGTTGATGAAATCAAATATTTTGGTTTGAAGAAGTTTCGTGTAGCTACAATTTTCAACGTGCAATCCACCATAGGCAATTAAACTCTTCACACGTGATAACGACACGCCGATCGCTCCAGCTTCTCCAACGCACTTTAACCAACCAACCACCTTTATTTTTAAGCTTTCCCTCCAAAATTCCAAATCCCTTCAAATACGAATCCTTTCCCTCCATTTTCTTTTTAAATGTTTCAAAACGCCAAAATTCGAATTCCACTTTCCATTATATTTATATGGAGGACGAATTCTTTTCCTCCAACCATCGTTTCTCCTTTCCTCAATTCCCCCTAACTCCCCTCTACAAACGCTGCTTTTCGATCGCTTAACCGGCCGGTCAAATCAATGGCTTCTTTCAGATCGTCTATTTCCTTAACATCGATGGAAGGCCAACACAAAACAACAGCAGTGGCTGGTCAGATTCATGTCATACTCGGCCCCATGTTTGCTGGGAAAACTACTGCTCTTCTCCGTCGGATTAAATCCGAAGTCAGCAATGGCAGGTCTGTTGTTTTGGTCGATTTTCCGATTCGTTTTGACATTTTGATTGTGGACAATTTTATGGATACAATATTGCTCTGTGCAGAAATGTAGCAATGATTAAATCAAGCAAAGATATAAGATATGCTAAAGATTCAGTTGTCACTCATGATGGTATCAAATTTCCTTGCTGGGCATTGCCGGATCTGGCATCCTTTCAAGAGAGATTTGGGGATGACGCTTATCAAAAGGTGATTTCTGTTTGTCTCATGTTTTTCTTATTTGATCGCTTGTTTATTCATCACTGATTTATGATTAGCCGAACTTTGATCTTGAATTTTAAATTTTACTTAATTGTTACTTTTAATCTAATTGAGGCCATATAAGGGCAACTCCAACCCATCTTCATTCTCTAAATTTTTACTCCAATCCATCTCTATTTTTATATTCCCTAGGAGAAAAAATTTGCAGAACTCATTTGGGTCTCCAAATTTGGAGACCAAATTTGGGTCTACAAAATACTGTACAGCATTTTTTTATTATTTTTTTTTTTGAAAATGCTTCTTTTTTCTTGTGAAATGCTTTTTTTTTCTTTAAATTTTTATGTACATACAAAATTGCCCACGAATATATATGTAAGATATTTATTTTTATTTAAATAAAAAATATTATTAGGTGATCTCATACAAAAAATTAAAAAATTATGTGTTAAAAAAATTTAAC
>CATIWJ010008069.1:0-14960 GCA_949640765.1 Croton laevigatus | reverse complement strand
TTCTGCAAATTTATTAATCCCAAAAATGCTTTGTCTGCGATTCAGTAGATCATTGTCTGTAGAAAGCCCGTTAGTGGTTGAAGTGGATAGCTTTTGTGCAATACCATCCACTCCACCATGAAACTTTAGCTTCTTCACATCGTGGCCTTCAACAATGGATCCTAACTTGTCAGCACAAATCTCAAAACCCGCAGCCTTGACTTCTTGAGGTAAAGTGTAGTCACTTGGGGATACACCTGCAGATATTCCATTTAAGATTTGATCAAGAGAGAACCACAAATAAATTAGCTTTACTTTTATATAATCTAGTATTTTATTCGCGTGATGCGTAGTAAATATATATTAGAGTAGGTAATACTAACTGTGTTTACTTTTGATTTATTTTTTTTAGAAATACTTTTGATTTAATGTTATTTTTTAAATTTGATTAATATATTATTATAATAATTATTTCATTTTTGTTATGGCCTAAATATGGTTTTCACGTCAATCTTTGCGACTTTTTCCGTTTACCCTAAAATAAATTTTCTTGTAATTCCACCTAAATTTTCACGTTAACTTATCAATTTTACTCTCAATTTATAATTTAAGCCCACTTGCATCTTATTTGAAATTTATTGGACATATGTCAGTTTTCATATCCAGTTCAATTATTTCATGAAGTTCAGGAATTGTTTTATAATTACAAAATATAAAAATTCCAAAGTTCGTCTTTACCCTCTACCCACTCTTATCACTATTACATGCCCTGTCTCTCATTATCACTTCCACACCACCTCCACATCCTTTCCCTCCGTTCATTCTCACAATCACCTTAGATTTTAAATTTTTGTTGTCATAATTTTTTTTTTGTCTTTTTTTATGGAAGGTGAATCTAGATCTCACCTTTTCTCTTTGCACCTTTCTAATGTGCAGTTGAGCTAGTGATTTTACTTCTCATTTTGCCAATAGCCCATTAATTAAATTCTTTAATTTTCTTTGGACCTTTCACTAAAATCAATCAGTCTCCTTTCCTAAAATCAATCAAAGGCACATATCCTTGTCTTAAATAAAACCCCTCATCTATCGAACAACCACTACAATTATGTCTCTGCTTCACCATTAACAATCTCCACCACCCTTCGTGAAAGTTTACTTACCTTTGGAATAGTATAGTTTATTCGTTCAACTCCACCTCATCACCCAGGTTTTTCGATTATCAAATGAGTAGAATCTTTTAAAATTGCACAAACCTCTATCGCCACTACAATTATAAGCAAGAGATTGTATTAATTAACACAAAATTACAGTAAAGGTTATAGATAGTGCAACGCCGTAGTATTAGAAATGAGAAGAACATGTTAAAATAACAAAACATTGAGATTTTATGTTTAATTCAAACTAATATGAACGTTTATTTAAATAACTTATATAGTCTTACGGGTACTTGATTTTTCCATCAGCATAAATGATTTTGATTAGAAACAAATTCAAGGAAAACACGTAGAGTATAATTAAAAAATGCAAAAACCATAAAACATATGAATTCTACAATCATTTAACTTCAACAATCTTAAATAAGAAGAAACTATATGTATGATTTTGATCAAACGAATAAATCCTTGTATTTTTTTAAAACCAAATAAGAACTTATTGTTATAAACATATATATTAGCATAGATAGAAATAATTTGACACAAATACGATAATTTTCTCATTGATGACGAATTAGTGATAAATTAGTTCACAAATATGGTAATCCAACAAATTACTTAATTTCGGTACAATTAGTGCCAAATAAACATTATTTAAATTTAGGAAATATTACTTAATTATTTGACTTTTTTTATGGAATTTCTGTAATTAAGAACTCATTTTTATTTTGTTTCCTAAACGACACATTAATCTTCATAATGACATATCTTTAAAAATAAAATTTAAATCTGATAATTTTTTATTTTATTTAAAGAAATAAATAAGATTTACCTTTACTTAATTATTTGAATTATTTTTATGAAATTTTCGTAAATTAAGAACTTATTTTTATTTTTTTTCTAAATGACACATCAATCTTCATAATGGCATATTTTTAATAATAAAATTAAAATTTGATAATTTTTAAAATAAATAAATAAATATGATTTTTCATTACATAGTTATTTGACTTATTTTTATGGAAATTCCGTAAATTAAAAACTTATTTCTTTATTTTATCATGATATAATTTTTTTTAGGTGGGTGAGATATTTATAATAATGTTTACCTTAATATAATTTCATACTCTTTTTATCCTTCAAGTGTGAAATATCAAAGTTCATAAAATTTTATATTTTGACAAAATAAAATAAAATCATGACTAAAAAATAGCTATCGAATTAGCAAAGTAACATAAATATATTTATTTTATAATTTTGTTAAGATATGTATTTAAGGACTTTGAATTTAAAAGATTCAATAATTGATATATTTTAATTACATCAATTTTGCTAATCAATTTAAAATTTAATGTAAATATTAATCATGGAAAGTTCAAAGAAAGAGCAAATATTTTGCTAATTAAAATTTAAATATATGCCTAATTAATATTAAATGGTAGCCTTGAATTAAGAAAGAATTGCGTAATCATAATTTTGAATTAAGATTCCATTTTTAAATTCAAAATTATAGCAAAATCTAAAATTTAGTGTAAAATTTTAGTAATTTCTGTTATTATTTAAATTATTTTTATGTCAAATATCTATAAATTATTCTAAAATTTTAATAATTTCCATAATTTTATTTTACTAATATTTAGTGTAAAATTTTTGGGCAATAGTATTTCTTTACTAATTAAATTAAAATATAATAATTAATTAAAAAATTTTCTAATAATAGTTGTATTAATTAGAAATACAATTTTTTTTTTGGAAAATAATTGAAAGTACACTTAAAATAGTTAGTTTAACAATTTTCAGGCTATTACCCATTCCATACTAACAAACTCACTATGCATCATATTCAAATTTGAAATCAGAAAATAAGGCAAAATTAATAGTACGAAAATTACTTATTACTATTGACTTACTTGCCTTTGTAAAAACAAACTAAGAAAAACATAGCATGGAGTTTAGATATCTATAAACACAAATAAAAAATATATCTTATTAAAATAAATAAAACATAAAAATCAATCTAACCTTTTCTAATGAAAGACAGTAATACGTAATGTGCACATGAAAATAGATAGGAAAAAAAAGTAAGCAATGTTTATATCAGTCTCTCACCAAACAGAATTTTTCCAATAGATAAAAGAGACAATCCATTTTCACAAATCTTGAAGATATGCAGCAGAATACCGATCAGGAATCAAAACTTCTTCATTCACCATTTTAGTCGAATATTGATCTATTATAACAAAAGAAAGAAAGAAATAGTTAAAAAAAGAATTTCAAATACATGAAAGCAAATTATAAATTAATACATTAATGGAATAAAATGTAGTAATTTGTTTGAGGCAATGATCAAAATGATATTAAAATATTTGATAAGTGCTTATAATTGTTATATTGTTGCTATTAGCTTTTTCAAAAAAAAAAAAAAAAAAAGAAATTTTACAAAAAAAAAACATTCTATAGAAATAAAATTATGCAAAGAAAATTTCATGCCAACCTTCACTCCTTCAAAAATTTCACGATAAACACTTAGGACTGTAGTTATTTGCTAGCACTCTATTTATAGGCAACTCATAATCAAAATTTCATTATGTTTTCTAAATTACATGCTTGATTATATGTAATAATTATATTTAATTATATAGTAAACTCATTTTTTTAGGTTATAATTTTGAGACATTATGAGCAATAAAATTTTCTAAATATATTATTCTAGGACATTACATGCTTGTTTGAATGTTTTGGAAAGTGCGTCCATTAATTAGAAAAGGAAAATTAGACTAAATGATTAGAAAAAAAAAATAATATATTTGTCTTCTAACCCTTGGGTGAGTAAGCTCCATAAGCCAGCTCTTCGTTGGTTGGCCGCCCTCAACCCTCTATCAATTCATTTCTTCTTTATCCAGTCATTTCATCCACAAAAATTTTGTGCAAAATTGTCTCTTAAAAATTATTGTGCTTTATTACATAATATATATTTTTTTTCTAATTTAGTCAAATAAATAAGATTTGCCATTACTTAATTGTTTGACTTCTTTTTATGGAATTTCCGTAAATTAAGAATTTGTTTCATTATTTTGTTATGATAATAATAGTACAAATAAATATATTCAATGTTGTATTTATATTCAAAACCACATACCAATCTTCATAATATTTTCCAACACAAATATGGTAATTTTTACCCTACAAATTACTAAATTTCAGTGTAATTAGTGTAAAAAAATAATTACCTAAAATTCGGCACAGATTAATTAATTATTTGAATTATTTTTATATAATTATCGTAAATTAAAATTTGTTTCTTTATTGTCATTATAATTTGGAAAATTTTTTAGATATATGTCATATCTTGAATAATTAAATAATTACGGAAAATTTTTCAAATAATAATTGTATTAAATGGATGCACACTTAAATAAGATTTGCTTCCAAATAATTTTGATTTACAAAATATAAGGAAATAAAAAATTTTCAAATCAAACACAATAAAGTGAGTCAATCTATAAAATTAATATCCTTAATTTATGCATCAATTTAAGCCAATTAATAAAATTAATATATTTAGAAGGAAATCAAATTTAAATAACTTCCCAATTTAAATTTCTATTTAAAGTGTTTCATTATTAAACTAAAGTCAAAGTACTTATATTAACAAATTTTATGTTATTTTTCTTTATAAGGTTTTTTGTTTTACTTTTTTTATATATAATAATAATATATTCTGTGAAACATAATTAAATTAAAATTTATGGATAGTACTGTCTTTTAAGATATAAAATAGATATAGTTTTTCAGAAATTAATTTTAATGAGACACTTAAAAATCATACTTTTGAAAAAATAATTTCTCTGACAAATGTAATTCCCAAAAAAAAAAAAAAATACACTTTTGACTCTTCATAACAATGTTACGTCAGCAAATATTGAACCAAAATGATGGTTTAGAGAGAGAATGAGATTGATTTGTTAGGCGGGTCAAAGAGGGAGTTGTATGAAATAAAATCGAGTCAAAACGCAAGCAAAGCATTGAAAATGGATGGCTATAAGCGAACCACTTTTTGCTCTCATTTTTCAAACATTTAATTTAATTTTCGCAGTATGCGTTTCTCTATCCTTTTCCATTTCCAATTCACACTTTCAACTTACGGAACCTGTTCCTTTTCATGACCAACCAACCAAATTCTCTTATTTACTGTCACTACCTCATACTTTTTAATTCTTCCCCCACCCATCCCTACAACTAAAAATAAACTACCATTAAAACATACACACAATTAATCCATGAATAATAATAATAATAATAAAAAAACACAACTTAATTCTTAAAATACTAATCTGAAACGTGAATTGCTAATTATGAAAATTCGAAACCATGTCATCATCAGTAACCCTTTAAAAGATTGAAGTCAAAAAGAAAATTCAAAATTATTTGCAATGCAATACAGGCTATTATCCTATAAAAATATTGCAGTAAACAATCTTCTAGACGTGCAAACCATTAGTTCTCCAATAAAATATAATCATTCTAATTATTTACTATTCATTAAATTGCAGTCAATAATTAATTATAGTTTCAAGAATTTGATTTCAAATTTAGGATTTAATGGCTTTTATGCTTTTTTTTTTTTTTTAAGTAAACAATATACTTCGTTAATATTAAGAAGACAAATATGGCGAGAGAAAATCTCAAACTATAAGGCTACCGCGGTGGTAGGATGCTGAAACTGTACAGAGATGTAAAATGAACGCCTACATTCGCTTGCCTGCCAACATATTCATCTAATAATAACAATAGTATTATTCATTTTATTTATAAATAGTATGAATATGAGTATACTTTTTATTCAAAAAAGAAAGTGAGCACATTTGGTTAAAAAAGTATATGCAGTGAAAAATATATATAAATAAATTTAATAATACTGAAAAACAAAAATTTATATTTATATTTAGATTTATGCAATAATTTTTTATTAATATTTTTGCAAGCAATTTGATTTCCATACATTTATTTATATATAAATTTACATGTCATGTTTCACATATATGTAAAAGAAAACGAAATGAGCATGGAAAACGATTACAGGGATACACTATTTTAATAGAAATTCAAATCAAACTTTTAATTTAGCTTTGAATAATGACAATAGGAGTGTTGTCTACTTTATTGTATCCCATATCAAAATATACCATTAAAAACGATTACTTGGACTATTACTATGATAGTGATCTTTTTATTGATAATAATATGATAGTCATAATTGACAAGCATTCTGTATGAACACAAATTTGTGTGTGTTATTAATTTCTTCATTAATTTAATTCACCAAGAATATTCTATTCTATTTATTCAAATTACTACCTTCGTTTTTATTAGATGTTTACATTTTCATTTTTGGGTGTTTTTTTGAGTTGTTTACATTTCCATTTATAGTAAATTTTGTAATTGTTTATTATTATTTTTTTTATTGGTATTGGTGAAAAAGTAAGTTTTTTAAAATGTTAGTAATTGTTTATTATTATTTTTGTATTGGTACTGGTAAAAAATGAGTTTGTATTGGTATTGGTGAAATAGTGAATATAAAGATATGAAAAAAAACGGAGGTAGTATAATTAAGACAATTTCTTTGTCTCGTTAAAATATGGAAAATCTATATGTATAGATTTTTTTTTTTTAATTTATTCATCTTTTTCATCTATTTATAATATGAATTTGAATTAAATGATAGATTTGAAAAAATTGGCACATCTATATACTTTATGAATTATATGAAGCTCAAGAACCCCTCTTCAAATTAGGTGTTTAAGTATAACTATGTTAAACAAAAAAATTGACTAAAAAAGATTTGGAAAAATTGAACGAACAAAACGACGGAAGGATTATATACACGGATCAATTGAAAGAACTATAAATTGATTTTTTAAATCAGAAATATCTTACAGCACGGTATATAATCTTTCGTAAAAATATCTCAATAAAAATTTATAGAAAAATTCAAGAACTCAGAGTAATTATCTTAGTAGTGAGTAATAAAAGTAACTTGATCTTTTCTCCATATAAAATTTAATTTAATGAATTATTACTAAAATAAAAAAAAAGGTGGTAATTTCACCTCATAAATTGAAAAATTTACGTAAAATTGAGGTTGTCGATTAGGAAACGTGATGTCCTTTGGTTATGAGTGAGGGAAGATATTGGAGTACACAGAACAGACAGAGAGACACAGAAAGAAAAAGATGAGGAGGTGAGAGGAGAGGAGAGGAGAGTACAGAGTCACAGACTGTGTTGTTTTGTAAGCAAGCGTGTATTTTCCCAAGAAAAGTGTTGCCCATCTACACCCACCCTCTAATCATATATAAATCCAACCCTATTCATTTTCTTCAATAATGCCTACATTTTCATTAGTATTATTTTATTTTTTTGAACTTTGACTGGAAGAAGAACACAAGTACAAAGCTTTGCTAGAGAAGAGAGAGAAGAAGAGCCTTTTCTTGCAGCTTTCGGCGCTCTTTCTCTCTTTCCTTCCTTCCAGATTTGCTTACCTCTTGATTCCTTTCTTTTTTAATTGTATCTTATATATCTACTCCTTTGTTTCTTTCTTTTTGAGCTCAACACACAAACCACCCAATTTCTCTCTTATTGTATATTCTATTCAAGCAAATCAACCATATCTTTAGCTAATTGGTTTGCTTGACTACTGCCAGGTAACTTTCTTTAAGCTTATTCTCTCTTTCTTGCTTTGCATTTGCTCTATTTTATCTCTTTCTAGATCTTCCTCTTTTCTGGGTTTGTTTTCCTCGAGGGATCTTCATTCTGCTTTTACGATAGCAGATCAAGAGGTTTTCGCTTATTTTTTATTGATTTGTTTCTGGGTTTTACTTGTAATGGTTTACTGCTTCTGCCTTTTTAATTTTTGGAATCAATGGGGTTCTTAATCTGCTTCTTTTTCTTTTCTTTAATTTATATTTCTCTGTATTCTTCAAAATGATTCTTTTTTCCCAGTCTGGCTGCTTTTTGAACTGTATAATAAATAGTTCTTTTGGAATTTGGTAAAAATCATTGTTGCTTTTTAATGGGGGAATGAAGGAAATAGAGCACCGTAGGTCCAACACAATGTTCATTTCCACATACACACGCTGTATTTATTGCGTGGCATTTGTTGAGATACATTTTCTGGGCACTCTAAATGTGTATTAATTGTATCATAGAGTCAGCATCTATTTTTGGTTGATGGTGTAACTTTGATTCACGGGAATGGCATGTAAATTTTGGGACTTACTTTTATTGTTTTTATTAGTGTTCCAGTTAGAAGTTGACACTTTTATCATCCACAAGCCGCAAGAAATCAATCATAACACTTTAGTAGCTTAGTGCTGAAGGGGCAAAGGGTAAGTGGGCATTTGGTTGTGATGGTGATTGAGCTTTAAGCTTCTATTACATTCTAATAAAGATGTGTTTACATGTGTTGTATGGGACTATAGCATTGTGGTCAGGTTCAGTTGAACACATCATGAGTGATATTTATACAAGGGAATCAAAGAATTTCTTGACACCTGAGCAAGCCTGATCATTGCCCTGTCTATGCTGTCTATTTCAATACGAGATATGGGCATGCTCTGCAGTAAACAGCGTCGTTATAATGAAGCAGACGCTGAAGAGAATGCACAGGTGAATTATGTTTCATGAAATTTAGCTTCTTTGCTCTTCTATTCAATTTTCTTTGAATTGATAGTTTATGCTCAATATCTTCAGGCTGCAGAAATTGAAAGACGGATTGAACAAGAAACAAAGGCTGAAAAACATATCCAAAAGCTCCTCCTACTTGGTAATAACAATTTTAATGCACCTTTGATTGCATTAATTGCCTGGCATCTGTGAGTTTCGAATTTTTACATGCTTTTAATCACTGAAGACCTGAACATTAGTTTCCTTCATGTTACTGCTGAAAAAAGTATATTCTTTTATCTTCGTCGGATCCTTTGGCTACAAATGGATATACCTTGAAGTTTGAGGTTGAATGCTGAAGTATCTTTACATTTGATTGCTTTACCTGTAAATTAGTCTGTTATCTTTTGTTTGACTGATTAAAAAGCTTTTGCTTGTGCATGTAAGCCTTCAAATTCGAGTTTTTTTTTTTTTTTCAACTTCTGCACTTTCAAATGCTTTGCTTATAATCTTTTTCTATCCCTTTTTTTGGTTGTTTTAATGTGCTGTTTGTTCTACCTTATATGATCCAGGAGCTGGGGATTCTGGGAAGTCCACAATATTTAAGCAGGTAAGACATAACCTCACTTCCTTAGTTATGCATACTGAAATCCTACTTATATGAGATCTTCATGCATGATTTGTATGCAGATAAAACTATTGTTTCAAAGTGGATTTGATGAGTCAGAATTGAAGAGCTATATCTCAGTCATCCATGCCAATGTTTATCAGACCATAAAAGTATGCAATACTTGAAAGGGTGTGTTGGTTATTTCCCTTTTTGTATAAATGTAAAGAATATGTAGAGTCAGCCGTGAAGATTGCACTTCAGAGTTGTGAAAGTTATATTGAAAGAGCTTACCATGTGTTTGAGCAGATATTGCATGATGGAGCAAAGGAATTATCTCAAAACGAAACAGATTCATCAAAGTATGTCATATCCAGTGAAAATAAGGTTTGAATTCACCAAATCAATGTCTATTGCATTGCTTCAAGTGAGGCATCTCTTTCAAAATTTGGTAGCAAAAGTTTATTAGAAACAGAATGTTCGGAGTCCTTTAACATGCATTGCTAGATTAGAATACTGGGCAAATGTGATGGATTTTGTTTGTTTTCTTGATAATTTTGGAGTCTGTTTGCAAGATGATTTGCAGCTATAACCGACACATTTTTCATTGTAAATCAGGAAATTGGAGAGAAATTATCAGAAATTGGGGGCAGATTGGATTATCCATGTTTGACCAAAGATCTTGCACAAGAGATTGAAACTTTATGGAAAGATGCTGCGATTCAGGTAGGCAGAATGTATAAACACATATTGATTATGAATATCCTTCCATCTACTGATTTATTTAGATCTTATTGTTGTGCTAATCTATTGGCTAATTTAAAGCTAATCAATCAATAAGTTTTTTATGAATGAAAATTTCAAATTATTAATGTTAGTTGATACTTCTAGGAAACTTATGCCCGGGGTAATGAGCTTCAAGTTCCAGACTGTGCACACTATTTCATGGAAAATCTGTATAGATTGTCTGATGTGAATTATATTCCAACAAAGGTATTTAGTGAATTATGCTTATTTATTCTTCCCATGCAAACATTAATCTATCTTTTGAAAAATTGGCTATATCAGGAATAATGTGTTTGACAAGTAGGTCAAACTGCCAGCCAAATGCAGTGCTTACTGAAAAAATACGGAGACACCATCTGGTGTGCTAATGGCATATGCATGTGTTTTAATCAGGATGAGACTGTGATAAAGCAGCAGCTAACATATGAAATATAGAGCAAGAACTTCTTTACCATCTGTAATGTGAAGGAAACTTGCATAAGAAGCTGAAAATAGCATTAAGAAATTGGAAAAACATATGATCGAATGAAATTGCTAAAGAAATCAAAATACCAACCTCTAATTGTTTTAGCTTTAATTCGTTTATCTAATGTGTTCATTTGACAGAAATATTAATAAGTTACACAGCTTCTGCTCTATGTAGAATCTAAATGCCTAATTAAATTGACCATAGTCTGAGGAGGTGAGAAAATAAGAATGATAACTGAGGTAAATGGAGAGAAATGGTCACAATCATATGTCTGATAAATAAACACCTGCTTTGCAGAAAATAACACATTGTAATTGATTTAAATGCAATCAAATTTTTTTAACTTTCATCGACTAGTGAAGGAAGATACTGATAAATAAATCGTACTCAGCTAAAGTTTTGTAACTAACACAAGCTGTGTGAGCAATTATAAAGTGTGATCAATATTAGAATTTTTCCTGGTTTACATATAATAATGCTAATATCTTTCGACAAAAGGCTTAAATGGGCTGCACTTCTGCTTCTAAGTGTATTTTGATATTTCAGGAGGATGTTCTTTATGCAAGAGTTCGTACAACTGGTGTTGTAGAGATCCAGTTCAGGTGAAAATCATATTTGACTGCTTTTTACCATTCAACAAGGCCTTATGTGACACCCATGAGTTTCTGTACATCTAACATTATAAATGAATAGTCTTCCATTTATTTAAATCCACATGATCTTTAGTCTTTATATGTGCATGATGGTTTTATTTAGTAAATTCAACAACTCATGATGGCTATAACTTTGACAGCCCTGTTGGAGAAAACAAGAAAAGTGGTGAAGTTTATAGACTTTTCGATGTTGGTGGCCAAAGAAATGAGAGACGTAAATGGATTCATCTATTTGAAGGAGTTACAGCAGTAATTTTTTGTGCTGCAATTAGCGAGTAAGATTATTTTTTTTTTTAATGTGGGATGTTGATACTTGTTTGTTAGCAATGATAAGTTTTCCCTTTCAGTTGAGGTGTTTGACTCATTGATCATGGATAAATCCCTAAGCTTTTACTCTTTTAGGAGGCTAGTGGTCATGGTTCCTTTTATTTTTTTTTGTCTGTCTATTCTCAGACCTACATTACTCAGTGTTTTCAATTTTTGTTTTAATTTATTACTTGATAATTGTACAAAGTATTGTTCTAGGCAGAGTTGCATGTGTAATGATCCTCACATATGATAGACACTGTTAGTAGATGTTGTTCCATGAGTTGAGCAGACAGCTGCATTGTCTTTGATTACTCTCACACTGTTAAGCTTACAAGAATTCCTGGCTTATCTGCTGCTAGCCATTAATATTTAATTTAAAAATTATGGCACCTGAGCATATTATAGTTGGAAAACATCCTGAAAGGTGATTTATGTTTTAGGTACGATCAAACACTCTTTGAGGATGAAAACAAAAACCGTATGATCGAGACAAAAGAACTTTTCGAATGGGTCCTGAAGCAGCCATGTTTTGAGGTTTTCCTTAATGCCACTTTTCCCCTTTTCCTCCTATATTACATTGTTATATTAAATTTCCATGTTTATTTAGCTGTAATTTTTTTGTGCAGAAAACATCATTCATGCTGTTTCTTAACAAATTTGATATATTTGAAAAGAAGGTTCTGAAGGTAAGATCCAACTAGATAGTTCTTTTTTATTCAGTAAATATGAATAAGAAATAGTTTCAAGTTACGACATTCCACCTTCAATAGGTGCCTCTGAATGCATGTGAGTGGTTCAAAGATTACCAGCCAGTTTCCACCGGAAAACAAGAGATCGAGCATGCATACGAGTAAGCATTCTGCATGTATTTTCTTGTTTTTCTTCATAAGATGTATGGATGCACTAAAAAGATTAGAATTCAACGGTTTTACATATAATCAACCATTTCTTGAGATATTTAATTTGCCTGAATTTTTTATAGATAGCAAGTGTATGATTGATTGATGGTTTAGTATTTTGATACAATTAAGTTTGTATTTAATAATAGGAGTTCATCAGAACAGTCAGTACATCCTTGATGTCTTATTTGGTGCTTTTTGCACCTTCAAAAGTAACTTTCTTGATCCCGGCACTCGTTATGGATCAATAACATTATACTGTTGAGCAGATTTGTGAAGAAGAAGTTTGAGGAGTTGTATTTTCAAAGCACAACCCCAGATCGCGTGGACCGAGTGTTTAAAATATACAGGACTACAGCCCTTGATCAGAAACTTGTGAAGAAAACATTCAAGCTTGTAGATGAGACATTGAGACGCAGAAACCTGTTTGAAGCTGGGTTATTGTGACGGAGAAGGAATTATTTGAAAAAAGAAAAGAAAGAAATGTTCATATTTTGAAGAAGTAGATACTTTGAAAATTACAAGTCGATGTTGATGATCTGATGACTACTGCAGGCTAAAAATTTTGAATATTAATTTGGCTTTACGTGAGCATGCAATGTCAAAAGAAGAACATGATTTGGTTTGACTGGTGATTTGTGTTTTGTGAAAGCAACATTTTGTTGTTTCTACCCCCAACAAAAACAAAAAAAATATCAGATTCTGCTGTGATCAGAGGAATATTCTTCTCAATTGCTGAATTATTTTGTTGTGTTTGTCTAGAAATGAATCCCTGAAAAAGCAACTCGACTCTACTGCTGCTGCTTTGAACTTCAACTTCATTATTAGAAACATCTTTATTCCAGGTTGTCAAGCATTTCTAAGTCCTTTTTCCAATATTTTTTCTTAGAATGCTTATTTGGTACGTTCGTTTTGTCGAATCAAAGGACTTGGTTATGAGCTAACTATAATGCGGATTCAGTTTTGCACAAGGTAAAGTAGATTTTTTTTTTATTTATTAAATATCATCTACATGTTTTCTCGTAAAACAAAATTATCAACATGTTTGATTCATTTTTTAGTTTCTTAAATGTTAAAATACAAAATGATATAAATGACCTTATCCAACCAACACAAAAAATAATACTACATCCGGTGAGATTTTAGGGCTTTTTGTTGTTTCAAAATAGTTGAAACTTTTGCTGCAACAAATAAGAATTAGAATTATTTTGGTCAGAAATGAAATAAATCAGCGTCAAATCAGCAGATAAAAGATACAGAAGTTTAAACAAGAGATTCGATTCGATGATTATCCTCTATAAATCGGGTAAAAAAGGGTGATTGGTTAAGAAAATTGAAGGGTGAAAAAGTAAAACCAATCTCCAGTCCGGAAATAGAAATTCTCGTATCGACATGAGTTTTAGTGGAACTGACAATTTTTAGCTAATCGGTGCAAAAATTGAATTTCCGTGCATAACCCATGTAAAATTTGATCACTTTATGAATCAAAATAACAAATATTGCAGTGTCCAAATACATTGGTATGTAAAGAAGAAAAAAGGTAGAGTATGTGATATTGTGGGATACATACGGGTGGTGGTGGTTGTGGTTGTGGTTGTGGTTGGATTAGGTAGATTAGATTAGAAGATGCATGTGAGTTGCCCACCTTGGCTAGGCTTGTATTTTATTATAGAGATGCATTAAAAAAAACAAAAAAAAATTTCTGTGCTTGACTCGATTGGGAGCCATAAAGAACTAACTCCATTACCCCATTAATTAATCGATAAGCCTTTAATCCATTTCACATTTGCATCTCGAATAATTATACAGTGAAACGGTGACGGCACGTCATCCGCTGACGTGCCGTAACGAACCAATAAAATTATTCCACTTGGCATTAATTGCAATTATCTATGAATAATTAATGCTGTATTTAATGTAGTCACTTATTAATTGTTCATAAGTAACTGAACTTAATGACAAATGAAATAATTTTATTGGTTTGTTACAGCACGTCAGCGGATGACGTGCCGTCACCGTTCCATTATATAATTATTCTTGCATCTCAATTTAAATTTTAAAAAGTTATGCTTGTAGCTTTTTGGTAAAATAACTTTTAATGGTTTAAACTAAATTTGTTTTATAAAAAGTTAACTTTTTTTTTAGCTGTTAACTTATGTTTTATATATGGCTATTAAAAATAATTAACAATTATTCTTTTTTAAAAATTGAAAATAATTAACAACTGTTAAAAGAGTTAACTCTATTAAATACATTCTTGTATTTTGGAAATTTTTTTTTCATATTAGTTATTCTTTGGCATTGTAAGGGAAAAGTCTAATGCATAAATACATATAACTTTTTCTCCAAGAAATACTTAATTTTGAATTTCAAGAAATTTTATTTTATTTATGCCAAAAAGAGAAATTTAATTAACCAAAAATTGAAAATGAATCATATACA
>CATIWJ010008061.1:0-22528 GCA_949640765.1 Croton laevigatus | reverse complement strand
TATATATATATACAAACTTTTAGAAGGGATCTTACTTTACCTTCATTTTCTTTTATTGGAAAAACAGTAAATCAAGTGGCTCATTGTGTGTTCGTCCAAGGCTAAGCAATTAATTTCATGTTTAGCTTGGTGTAATGTAGTATTACATCTACTTTTATTCGTAATGTCATGCTTCTTGATGTTAATACTCGTGCGTGAGAGCTATATAATAGTACAGTTAAAGAAAAACTAGTATACTACGTAAGACATCCAAAATCAATTTTTTTTTTTGGGGCTGAACATCCAAAATAAATTATTTCATAATAATTTTTATATTGTCAAACTTATTTGCTACAATAACCTTATTTATCTCATTCACCATTCCCCTAAAGTTTTAATTTGTTTTAATACAATATATCAAGTTATCTTCAAAATATCAATGCACATAAGTATTTTAATAAGAAATTCTTAGATAGATTGAATCTAACACAACATTCGTACATTAATCTACTAGATTGATGGCACATCAATTATTAGGCGGTTACATTTTATTTTACTTTCTCTCTATTCACAATATGTAATTATCTGTATCATATTGATAATATAATTAGCCACTAATTCACTTAGGATGTATTCTTACCCATCTTTTTAATAGTTTTAACTTCAAAGAGAAAACAAAAACATTAAAAATGGGGACTTCTTATGAAATTAAATTGGGGTCCCTTGCTTTATAAAATTGAAAAGAAAAAGAAGTAAAGAAGCTGCGATACAAGCAAAGACAGAGCCCCAACAGAAAAGGGTAGTTTACAGTGGCAGGCAGTTGCAGAAACGAACCAAGTGTTGTGATTGATGGTTACGGAGGCGGAGCGTCACCAAAAATACAAATCCATTAGTAGAGTATTAATTGGGTGAGGAAACCATTCAAAAAAAAAATTGGGTGAGGAAAGACACGCTGTACTTACTGTACGCCCACGCCTCACGTACACACACCCGACCCGACGCCCTTTTTTTACGCGAGTCTGTGATTTTCACGCTCTGCCCCATGACCAGCTTTAAAGCCAAGTTATTAATATAGGGAGGGAAAGCAACCGCTTCTCTTTATTTTTTCTTCTACAAGCTTTCCTTTTTTGGGCCAAAATATACCCTACGACTCTATTATCCCCATCTAACTTCAATTCTTTGCTTTCGATAATTTAACAAATTCATATGAATTTTTTTAACATTTACACAAATTTATTACAATTACACAACATTGTAATGGACTATATTTTTCAAAAAATAACAAATTATAGTTCCATTTATAAGTAATAATAGAAGTTTGTTTCATTTTATTGAAGGGTTAAGGACCAAATGGATAATATACAATTTTGCTCATATGATAAAGGTGTTTCCCATATGATAAAGGTGTTTCCCATAGTTTGAATCCGTTCAGTATATCTCGTAGTTAATTTAACAAAAAAATCTACATTAAAATTTGCTTGATTCTAATCTTACTCAAATTTGAACTTACCGATATTCATAAATTAGTATTAATTGATAAACTAATTAGCTTGCTTGCTAGTTATATAAGTTTTTATGATACAATACAATGTTGTAGTATTTTTTAGATATTAATTCCAGTAGTTTATTTATTTTTAATTTATTAGAAGTTTAGCGGACTAATCGAATATATCAAAAATAATTCCTTTTAAACTTTGATTCATGACATACTAAAAATTTTTGAACTATGAAATTGAGAACCTAGCCTAATGGTGGGTGTTATAACTTTTTGGTCACAAGTTTGGGTATTATTACTTATTGGTCACGAGTTCGAATCTCCACTCAAGCATGTTAATAGGGGAGAGTCATCTCCTATTATGTGGCTATGGATTAAATCCCGCATTTGAATTTAAAAAAAGGAAAAAAAAATCTTGAACTCTAGAGTTTCAAATTTTTGGTCACTCATGTTTTCTGAAAATCATACAGAATTGAAACATAACCATTTTTTCCCCCTCTTTTAAGACATAAATCAAACTTTCTTACTGATATTTTGTTGAGCTTTCCATTTGAAGAATTTACAATTCCATTTAGAAAGCAACTACTTGCATTACCAAACGGCTGGTAGTGGTATATATATACATATACGTAGTATATATATTTATTAGCTCTTGTTGTGCAATATCAATTTCTTATTTTTGTACCTCTCAAACTAATTGAGCTAAAATACTAACAATAATTCATTCATTCAAAGCATTATAAATAGTAATTAGAATTAATTTTGTAAAAACGTATATTCCATTTTCTATGCAAATGTCTCTATCAACTTTATAAGTATCCAAAGTTGAAAGAGTTTAAACTAAGAAATGAGAGACCAGAATCCAAAATCTACATTAAATTTTGTCAGTTAGGATTTTGTTTGCGTTAAGCATTAAATTCACTTTATCAACTTAGAAAAATTTATACCCACTGATTCAAGAAATCTATGCAGCTACCATATGTTTAATTTAGTACTACTCAACAAACACTTACTTCAAAACATTTAATTAAATAATTACATTTAGATAGCCGGCGTTCACGAGTTTTGATTATCATTTATAAGTATGTATAAAAATTTAAATTTAGAAAAAAAAAATATAGTAAATCAATTATTCGACATAAAAAAAGAAAGAAAAATTTTCTAAAAAAATTCACATCACAACTTTGGGAAAATTTTCCTTCACGTCTTTATTAAAGATATAAATTATTGATACCATTCAAAATAATTGACCAATAATTCATATTTAGTTTAGTGATAAATACTGCTATAAAATAAGTTTAAAAAAACCACCATTTATTAATATGCGGGACCAATAAAAGAAATTAAGGAAATGTGATGTAAAATTTGAGCTTTATAAAATGTTAAGATATAAATAAATTATCTTTTAAAAGATTAATTGGTAATATTAAAAAGAAATTTTATGTTAATTTTTTATGAAGATGATATGGTCATAAAAGTGAAGTATACAATACACAGAGTTTTTTTTGGTTAATACGTCATTTCCTTAATTGGAGCTATAATTGCGTAACTAATTAGTGAGTCATAGCTGACCGTTGTTGGCGTTAGCTTTCTTGTTTTGGCACTTTGGTCACGGGCAACTCGGCGCGGCTATATAAGTGGCAAGCCAGTAGTCAAATGACTGCAATACCCTTGAATATAATGCACTACTTTTTTTTTTTGCTTAATTAAAATTTAGTCCCTTTGTTTGGACGTATTAGAAATTTAGTCCTCATGTTTTCAATATTATATTTTTTCGTCCCTATTTTTTTTTTATTTGAAAATTTTGTCACTGTCTATTTTTCTTATTTGATAGTTTAGTACTTTCAGAAACTAAATTATTGAATTTTTAAAAAGTAAAGGACTGAATAATTGAATATTTTGAAATAGAGGGACTAAAAAGTTAAAAAATTTTCATCAAAAATTTTTTTAGTCCCTCTATTTTCAAATATTCAATAATTTGGTCTTTTATTTTTTATAATATTATACTTTTTAGTATCTGAAAAAACTAAAGAGTCTAATAATTAAAAAATAGAAGAATTAAAAAAATAATTTTAAAAATAAAAGGATTAATTTATCTTATTCTTCAAAACAGTGACTAAATTATAATTAAATCTTCTTTTGTAGAAGTAATATAATGCCATGCTAACCGTATACCTTAGTATTGGGAACAAATAGAACTACTCTCAAGTACATTGTAGTTTTTGTTAGTTACTCTGATAGGTCTTCATGCTTGAAAAATGGATTTACATGTTCTAAATATTTGGCACCATTAACTCATTAGTCTTTCCATTTTGGACCTGAAAGTCTAATTAACAAAATCATCGGGACCATAAAGTAATTTTTCTTTTAAAATATAATTTCAAGCTTTGATTAACGGAAAAACTTGATAAAAGCAACACAATTACCCACTAGTTAGTGGCGCAAATTGTCAAGGATTTGTAAATCCATTCTTCAAATATGAGGACTTGAGAGTTTAATTAATAAAACCACAAGGACTCAAGAGTATTTTTTTTTAGAAGATACTTCTCACTTCTTCTCCTCATTATTATTAACTAAATGTCTCAAAGTATTTAGAATGTGTTAGATATGACTCATATACTACTTAAGGGACAGATCTCGAAAGTGGGTTGGGGTTTTGCCTCCACGGTACGGTACATGGGTAATTTTGTAACTGTACCCGATATATATATATATATATATATATATATATATATATATATATATATATATATATATATATATATATATATATATATATATATATGCGTTGTATGTATAACTGGATGATCACTCATTCTAATAAAAAAAACTTAGCCGCTCTGCTCTCGAAGACGTAAGCACATTGTCAAACATCGTTAAATCTTTGTGTTCTCTTTCTTTGATTGTTTGTTTATTCCTGTGTTTGTTAGCCTTGTTTTCTCAACAGAATGTACTATGTTATTAAAAATTTTTGTAGACCCCCATAGTTTGTGATTATCTAATAATTAATTAAATAAAACCACAAGGATTCGAGAATACTTCTCACTTTTTTTTTAGAAGATACTTCTCGCTTCTTCTCCTCCTCATTATTATTATTAACTAAATGTCTCAAAGTATTTAGAATGTACTATGTTATTAAAATTTTGTAGTTCTACCTAATTGGATTCTAGATTTGTAGCCCCATAGTTTGTGATTCACAATTGAATAATAAATTAAATAAAACTAGGACTTGAGAGTACTTCTCACTTTTTTTTAGAAGATACTTCTTGCTTCTTCTCCTCATTATTATTAACTAAATGTCTCAAAGTATTTATAATGCACTAATGCATTAGAGGTGAGCATTCGGGTAGATCGGGTAATTTTTGCCCGAATTAACATATTTCTAATTTTTTTTCTCTTTATCCATTTTGCCCGAATTAGAATATTTACCCGAATTACTTGTTTTGCCCGAATTATCCAAATTTACCCGAATTAAAAATTAAAAACTCAAATTCATCATTAACTCCAACATAATTGTATAATCATAAGAGCTAACATGAATCATTTTCGCATGCAAAATTATATATATTACATGTCAATATCATAGGTTTTAGTTTTATTCACTTGCTCCTATCTTGATTTCACAAACATAGCAGTTAGAAGATGAAGAAAAATTCACTTCTTAAAAATAAAAAAAAAAAATGAATTAGTTTGCCTCCAATCCATAAGCTAAATTCATTATCTTGATACAAAATTAGTTCATTCATTGATAACCCTAAATGAAAATAAATTGATAGAATGAAAAAAGAAATAAACAAAAAGTCTAATGAACACAAAACGATGTCGTTTTGTTATTTGTTCAAAACGGGTAATTCGAGCAAAAAAGTTTCTACCCCATTATTGCTCGAATCACCTACCCATTTTACCCGAATTATTCATTTTATCCGAATTACCTTACATGTTATACCTATTTTGCCTGAATTACCTGAATTATCCATTTTACTCGTACCTGAATACTCACCCCTAGAATGCACTATGTTGTTAAAATTCGGTAGTTTTACCTAATTAGATTCTAGATTTGTAGACCCCCATATTTTGTGATTGACAATTGAATAATTAATTAAATAAAACCACAATGACTTGAGAGTACTTCTCACTTATTTTTTTTAGAATGTATTTCTTGCTTCTACTCCTCCTCATTATTATTAAATAATTGTCTCAAAGTATTTAGAATGCACTATGTTATTAAAATTCGGTAGTTCTACCTAATTGGATTCTAGAATTGTAGACCCCCATATGTGATAGACAATCGGAACAATTAATTAAATAAAAAAAATTACTAATTTTCCCCCAAACTAGTTAAACTTCAAAATATTGTTCATAAGAAAGCTAGTTAAGTCTATAATCATGGTCACTACATCCCAATTATTATTAAGGAACATACCATTGTTTTTTATCTTTTCATGTATTATGCTTAAGGGAACATTTTTATTACTCCTTAATCACTCGACAAATGAGGCCAAGATAATAATGCTTTCTTAATAATTAACAAGCATTTGTATAAAGACTATGGCTAAGTAGCTAAATTAGTGAAAAACAGCAATTTAGGCTGAAAATTAGCTATACATGTGTCCAAAAGATGGCCAATTACATGGGTCTTATTAATTTATAATTAGAGTATATAATCTTCCATTATATAACGATAATGACACCATCAAATTCTTCCAAAAGAATCCAATAATTCAAGATTTAGATTGATGTACCAAATTCAAACATCATAAATATAATTTTACACACCCTAATCAAACCCTAATATTAGTATCGATTAATTTAAATTTAAGTTGAACTGAACTCTTTTAAGAGTAAATTTTTTTTTACTGTATTCAAAGTTTGAGTCAAAAATTATAGTTAAACTAAAATAGACTTCTCATTGTCTCATTGAAAATAGGATGAGTTGATAATTTTTTCTTAATAACTTTCTACCTTAAACGTTGTTATGATTACAGTGGCCAAATATAATTATAATTATAATTAGGTCAGCTAAATGACAAGTTTAGTACATTAACTACTTACTGAAGAATTAGAGCAACAAGGCAGCTTCACCATGTATATAAGCAACGTTAAAATTGTATAAGAAAATTACGAAAATTTGATTTGTTGTTTTCTATATGTAAAAAGCATCTGAAATGTATATTTGTTATTATTATTATTATTATTATTATTATTTGTTTGTATTTTTTCTCCTCCAGCCTGATTCAGTAACTTCTGTGAAGCTTACAAGATTTTGCCCCACTCTAACTAGATGGCATGTGGAAATATTAAAAAGAAAGCTACATTACATACAAATTGAACATCATATGTTAAATATAATTTCATATACATTTAATATTGGCATGATTTGTGTGGCACTTAATTTATTTGAATAGATAGGCATATTAGATGATCCAACTGGTCAGTTGGTAATTTTATCAGATAGTACTACAGATTTATAATTATAGTGATAAATTTTATAATTTTTTTAATACAATTTGATGACGATGAAACAAACATCGAAATTTTACATATTTTTCGTATATGTTCACTTAGATCACATACACAAGTATTTTCTAACCGAAAAGTGTAAAAATATAAGCGTACATTCGTTAGTTCGAGATAATGCCTTATTGTTATTTCTGTTAAAATTTTGTATTAATTAAAAAGATTATGAACATTTTTATTTAATTCATTTTAATCAATAACTCAGTATTATTCATATTAAAATTAGAAGGGTAAAAATGTCAAAGCCAAAAAGCTAAGCAATAATTACTGTTCCCTTGACCCAAACCATGATACCTGCTATAATACAATATTAATTTTTTATTCAAATAATTAATAAAGCAGAAGCTTCTGTTTCCCTTTTTAATTGTTTTAATTTAATTATTTATTTAATTTTTTGGGTTTTTCCACCTTTTAAATAAAACATGCGTCATCATCTAAAAAGACTGTTACAGTACAAAGAGAGAAATGAAAATTCTCTGAGAGAGAAGAAAACAAAACAAACAGGTTACAGCTGAGAGCAGCTTCACATCAGATCTGCTCTTTTGATAATCCCCTCGCTCTCTGACTCGCTCTTCTTCTTCTTCTTCGCATTCGTCCACTGAGTCAACTCGTTTTCTAGTAGCTCTACCATTTGTTTATTGTTTTACAACTATATCATATGTATGTGATAGAGACAGATTGTGTCTGTGCATTTTGAGATACGGGCCGGAGGTTGTTTTGTTTGGCCTGCATTGGATGGACCGATCGTGGAAATGTTAATTTTCCGGTTGGTTAAGCCGGAGTTCCGGTAGGATTTTCCGGTTCAGCTGTGTTGGAGAAGATGTTCAGGTCCGCGAGATGGAGGAACGAGAAGAACAAGATCAGAGCTGTGTTTAAACTTCAGTTCCATGCAACGCAGGTAATTTCTCATTCAATTCAGTATAATTATATATGGCATTCCTCTTTTAATCAATTAAAATTGTTCAAATGGAGTTTTGTATTTAGCTGTCCCCACTCCAGACTTGAATTGGAGAGTAGTTGAGTTAGGTCGTGTTTGGATTGGATGTTAAGAATTGGAGTAAAAGAGAAGAATTTGGGTTTTAAATTCTTGACTTTGCTAAGTGGAAACTAAGGAAACAACTCAAACAAGAGAGTTCCTTAAACTATGAATTGATTTTTTTTTCTCTCTCTATTCTCTCCTGGCTATGGAATTACGGACCGTTTTGTTTCAATGTAATTAAGAAATCCGATAAGTTAAAATTTTTCTGGTGCTTTATAGGTATCCCAGCTGAATGTGGATACATTGGTGATCTCTGTGGTGCCTGGGGATATTGGAAAGCCAACGGCAAGATTAGAGAAAGGTATATTCAGAGAGGGAAGCTGTCGGTGGGAATATCCAGTCTATGAAACTGTGAGATTCTCTCAGGACGCAAAAACTGGGAAGATCAATGAGAGAACTTACCATTTCATTGTCTCAACTGTACGGAATTTACTCATATTGATTAAATTGTTTTCTGATTCTTTTGATTGTTTGTTTGTGTAATTGGATCTTTTTGGATTCTTCTAGGGATCGGCAAAGAATAGCTTGATTGGGGAAGTTTCAATTGATCTGGCGAATTATGCACAGACCACAAAAGCTTCCACTGTTTCTCTTCCCCTGAGGAATTCAAAATCCAACGGGTTTTTGCATGTGAGTTTCTGTGTTATCTTTCCAGCATTTATATCTGTCACGTTTAAGTTCTCCACTTCCCTTTTCAAATTCCAAATTCAATTGCTAACTGTAATTTTAACTTCATCTCTTGGTTTTCTTTTCAATAGGTTTCGATTCAGAAGCTGAATGGAAATTTTGAACGGTAACAATTATATTGTAGTTATAATGGTATTTTTCTGATTATTGTAATTTGATTGGATTGATTTTAACTGTGCTTTTGGTTTTCTCTGGAGGGCTTTTCAGAGATGGTGAGGAAATTGAAGAAACAAACGTCAGAATCACAAATAGAACCCTGAACGCTCTCTTAAGCAATAGCGATGTGCAAGAAGGCATTAAGAATAATTCTAATGAAGTAAGTCTCCAACCTGGTGCTAAAAAGTCCTTTAATCCTCTGTTCTTGGTCTGCATGGCTGAGAAAAAAAATTAAAGAGTGCAGGATAAAGAATTGACTACAAAAAGACGAATTCCTGAGTTACCTTTTTATAATCTTATAAAAAATGTGTAACTATCAATATTATTGATGAAAATTTGTGTGTTTTTCTTTTTAGGTGAGACCTCTTAACAATTCCACGCATAATGTAGAAGTCAATGGGGACCATAGAACATCCAGCGGATCTGATATTACAATGTCAGGTTCTGAGAGCAGCTCTGGACTTAATACTCCACGAGACCGTGGATTAAGAAATAATACCATCCTGCAGGATCCAACTATCTTCCTATCATCTCAGAGCCATGCATCAGCCCTTCATAAGCCAAATGCAAATTCTTCAGCAACACTTTCTGAAGTGCATCAGCAATCACAGTGGGAGTGGTCAGCTGACTCTGATCATGGAGTAATTACTGATGACTCGATGAACAGTTCAGGCAACCTTACAAGAGAAAGATCTCAACAAACTTCAGATATTGAGATTGAAAAGCTTAAAGCTGAAAACGTTGCTTTGGCTAGACAAGTAGATCTGTCAGAGTTGGAACTGCAAACCCTTAGAAAGCAGATAGTAAAAGAAAGTAAAAGGGGACAGGATCTCTCGAGAGAAGTGACAGCCTTGAAAGAGGAGAGAGATGTAATTAGGGCAGAATGTGAGAGACTCAAAAGCTTTCAGAAACGCATAGAAGAGGGAAAGAGCAAAAACAAATCACAGTTTGATGGTGGGGATCCAAGAGCTCTTCTTGATGAAATCAGACAAGAACTGTATTATGAGAAAGACCTGAATGCTAATCTTCGGTTGCAACTGCAGAAGACCCAAGAATCAAATACCGAGCTGATACTTGCTGTTAAAGACTTGGAAGAAATGTTGGAGCAGAAAAATAAGGTCTCTGATTCTTCAAACAAATCAAGGTCCTCTGAGAATGCCATGTCAAGAAGTGACACTGATGATGATGAGGAGCAGAAGGCATTGGAAGAGCTTGTTAAGGAGCATCGAGATGCTAAAGAAACATACATGCTAGAGCAGAAGATGATGGATCTCATTAGTGAGATAGAGATCTACCGGAGAGATAAAGATGAACTAGAGATACAATTGGAGCAACTTGCCCTTGACTATGAGATATTGAAGCAGGAGAACCATGACATGTCATATAAATTAGAGCAAAGTCAGCTGCAAGAACAACTGAAGATGCAGTACGAATGCTGTTCTTTTGGCAATATGAATGAACTAGAAAGCCAGATTGAGAATCTTGAAGGTGAACTCAGGAAGCAGTCCCAAGAATATTCTAATTCTTTGGTGACCATAAAAGAACTTGAAACCCATATCAAGACCTTGGAGGATGAAATGGAGAAACAAGTCCAAGGATTTGAAGCTGATCTTGAAGCTGTAACATGTGAAAAGGTTGAGCAGGAGCAAAGAGCCATCAAAGCAGAGGAGGCCTTAAGAAATACAAGATGGAAGAATGCAAATACAGCTGAGAGGCTACAGGAGGAATTTAAAAAGTTGTCCATGCAAATGGCTTCTACGTTTGATGCAAATGAGAGGGTGGCTATGAAGGCACTGGCAGAAGCTGAAGAACTCCGACTGCATAAAACTCAACTTGAAGAAATGCTTCAGCAAACTAGCGAAGATCTGCAATCAGTCAGGGACCATTATGAGGCAAAACTGCATGACCTTTCCAGCCAATTAAAATTGAAAATGGATGAGATAGAGCGCATGTCGATGGAAATAGATGACAAATCAAAGCAGCTAGAAAGTCAGAAGAAACACAAGGAAGAACTTGTTGGAAATTTATCTGAGGAAATATCATATTTAAAAAGTAAGCTTGAGAAGTTAACAAAAGAAAACAGTTTACTTTCTGCGCAAGCAGAACAGAAAGAAAAAATGACAGTTGAATTGGAACAGCTGAAGGCTTCCGTTCAGCACACTGAAGAGCAGGTACAAAATGGCAATGTAGAGAGAAATGAACTCGAGAGAAAAATTGCTTTGATGAAGAAAGAAGCTGCAAAATTGATGGATGAGTTGAGTAGAATGAAATCACTTTTGAATGAGAAGGAGACAACACTGAATCTCTTACAGACTGAGACAGAAACACTGAAGGCTCAGAATAATGATATGAAAAATTCTCATTTTGAAGATGAGTTGGAGAAAGAAAAACTTAGGAAGCAAGTGCTCCAGTTGAAGGGTGATGTTAAGAAGAAGGAAGATGCTATCATCACCATTGAGAAGAAGCTCAAAGAAAGCAACAAACGCGCAACAGTTTCTGATAACACAAGAACTTCTCCAAGAAACAATAAGTCTGCTTTATCACCTCATAACTCTAAAGAAGCTGCTAATCTGAGGGAGAAAATAAAATTGCTGGAGGTAAATATATAACTCTAAACTATACAGTAATTAAAACATTTGACTAGAATATTCTAGGCTGAACATGCATAGGCAATAACACAAACCACTTGATTATAGCTTCAAATATTTCTGATTACGTTACCACAGGAGAAAATTCCATGGTTATTTCACGTGGTATAAGAATTGTGGCTTTTGAAGTGCATTTTGACCTTCCTACAATATCTCATGTTTTTTGGTGGATTTCTAGTTGCATGATTGTCAAGTACTCATTATATCATGATTTTGTGACAGGGACAGTTGAAACTAAAAGAAACTGCTTTAGAAAACTCTGCAAATTCGTTTTTTGAGAAAGAAAGGGATCTTTTAAACAAAATTGAAGAGCTAGAGAACAGAGTTGAGGAACTCAATCTAAGCAGTGCAATTTTCTGTGAAAATACATGCCAAAAGGTTAGCAATGGCGTTTTAGCTTATTTGAAGTACACTAGCAAATTTTGATAGTCCACCACTGATCTACCATCAAATATACCTTTACATTTAGCTTATTTCTTCCATCATTGCTCCTTATATTATTAGAGGCTTAACTGGATTGATCTATTGCTTTTTTCTTTAATGCATAGATATGGATAAGTTTTTAGCTTTAGTTTTTATATTTTTTGCATTCCATTTTCCCTGTGATCAAGTGCTAAATAGGTTTAATTATCTATGTTTGCTTCAAAATGGCTAAATGTGGTTTCTGATTGATCAAGGTTGGAATGCAGTTACCTGCTGACTCCAGCAACTGTACTACAAGTGGTGATTTAGTCGAAAATGGAAATACAAAAGCATCCTTCGAGAGGTAATTTTTTTTTTCAAAAAAAAAAAAAAAAAAAAATCTAAATTTGAGTGATGTGGGTATTATTCTGCCTCTGCAATTTCCTGATTTTTCTTAAACATACAATTGTCAGCCATTGTGCAAACGCATCAGAGAAAGAAATAAAAAGCTGCACCACCAGCAATGGAAATTGCAATACTAAAGAGTTGTTAAGTGAATTAGAATCACTAAAGGAGAGGAACAAATCAATGGAAAACGAACTCAAGGAGATGCAAGAAAGATACTCAGAAATAAGTCTCAAGTTCGCAGAGGTAGAAGGAGAAAGGCAACAGCTTGTCATGACTGTAAGGAACCTAAAGAATTCCAAGAAGTAACTAATCAATTTTTTCCTCTCATATATATATATATATATTACCTTTTGTATAGCTTATATGGTTTTGCTTCATGGACACCTCTATCAGAATGAATAATTATTTTGTACAAAATTAATACAAAAGAAAACCAAAAAAAAAAATGTTGTAGCAAGTTAAATGTAGGTAAGCGTTCTTTAATTCATGCTGTTTCTGTAATTCTTTCAAATCTTGTCAAGCTGTCATTATTACACAATTTTTTTTAATTAATGAATTATTTTGCTTTTTTATTTGTTGAAGTATTTGAAAAAGAAAACCAGAAAAACAGGGATATGTTTGTGTTCTGAATAATTCTAATAAAAAAAAAAATAAAGATTCCTTTCATTAATCAAAGCTAAATAAAAGATTAAAATAGGAAAAATTATGATTTTCTTTCTGTATTTTTACATATTTAATTATTTTTTCCCTGCAAATTTGAAAATAAATAATTTTCTCCCTGTGTTTTAATAAAGTTAAACTAAAAAGTCCTTCTGTCTATTTTTAGTTAAAGTTAACTGTAAAAAGATCAAAGCATAATTTTACACGTCATTTCGAAATAACTCAAACACATGATGGATCATTTTGCAACTTTGCCAAAACTTCATTTTCTTCATTGCCCTAGCCGCCGCCGGTACTGTTGAAGAAGGGAAACAGAGGTGCCACCGTCATTTCCATCATCAGAGACCACCAATTGACGTAACTCCCTTTAGAGACTCATCTGTATTTGTAATATTTGTTTCTAATTGAACTTAAATTTGAAAAAAAAAAAAAATTCCTGTTTGTCCCACTCTGCTTATTTTGATTACTTATGTAGCTTTACTTGATTCCTATTCATCAGTGTTAAACTCACGCGAACTTACGAAATTTGGTTGAGTGAAATAATTTTTAGTTCAAATTATTGATGGCAAATCGATGAAATGTTCAACTACTTTCCTATAATTTTTCCGAAGTCCTTTCTCAACCATCATATTATAAGTGTGTGTGCAAATCGATGAAATGTTCAACTACTTTCCTAATAACACTTACAATTATTTTCCAATTTTAAGTAAATTATTTGCATCGCACGGAGTTGTTTTAAAAGAAATAATCACTTATCTTGATTCATATCAATTCATCATACACTTGAATTTTTTTTTTTTTATTCACCCAATTTTAACCATTGTGTGATATAAGTTTTAGGGATGGTCATTGACTGGCACCTGCATTCGCAACTTTCATAACTATACCATGAATACGGCATTTCCATTTCATTATACCACAACAAAATTGATATTATTTTCAAAATACATTTTATATTTATTTTCCATTATCCATATGTAATTAAGTACCAATTTAATATTCAAATTACCCATATTAAAATATCAATGTAAAATTAATTTCCATAACATTATATGGATGAGACAAATTATTGTATAAACATGAAATTGAAACTAAACATACAAATTTTTTTGTTATTTTTATATATAATTTATTATGCACGTAAAATTTCTCATAGTAAGCTAATCAAGGTGGTCTCTTCTGTTAACACCTATTTAATGTAAGGGAGAGAGTTATCCCCTGCTGTGTAGCCAACAATGTTATTTGGTCCGTTAGTATCATCTTTTACATTAAAAAAATTTCTTTCAATAAAATACTACATATTCAATATTTCATTTGAAGATAATAGATTTTAGGGATAATGCAAAAAAATTCCCCATGTTTTGACCATATATACAAAAAAACTCCCTGTTTTTTTTTTTAGACAAAAAAATCCCCATTTTATATTTTAGTCAACATTTTCCTCCTGTCTATATTTTCCGTTAAAATAACAGTTGAAGAACCAAAATGTAATTTTTACGGACAATTTTGTAAAAATTCAAGAAATGAGGGACTATTCACGAACTTTCCCTTCTTCTCCTTCTTGAAACCCTAGCCGCCGCCGCCGCCGCCCTGCACAGCCGCCGGCCACATCCGCCATCTGACCAGAACCCTTCCCTTCTTCTTCTTCCTCCCATCTAACCCACAGAAATCGCATCCCCTCTCTCCTCCACACCCATCTTCTCCTCCCTCAAACACCAATGCAACAAATCAATAAGATCCAACACCAAAATACAAAATCTGAATTCAACATGAAAACACAAAACATCATGGGACTAGAATCTGAATCCACAAGAATAAACATTTACAAATTCAAAAAACAAGCAAATCACAACATCGCTAATCTGCGTAAATTGAACTGGCCCAAGAACACCTTCGGCTTCAACCATCGACGACGAAGCGGCTGGAATGAAAAAATGGATTTTAAACTTCGATCTGAAACTTCTTGGATCGAAAACTTCTTCGATCTGAAACTTCTCTATACTGATTGTTCCTCACAATCCAGTAATCGCAAGGAAATTTTGATTTTCATTTTTCTAGGTTGATTGTAGTTGCGTTTGATGGTCTGTGTTCTTGGTTCCCAAGAGGTGGCTAAGATGATGAATGGTGTGGTGGAGATCCTCTGTTACCTTTTGATTTTCTTTGATTTTTGTGAAAAAACCAGAAACGTTAATCTGGTCTTTGTTTTTTCCCTTCAATCTTGTAAATCCATTTCAAAAATCAATAAGGTTTGGTCGGAAAACATGATCCAAGAGGTGGCTAAGATGATGAATTGGCAGTGTTCAGGCAACACGTAGGGTGGAAAAGGATGGAAGGAGGAAGGAAAAGGGAAAATTCATAAATAGTCCCTCGTTTCTTGAGTTTTTACAAAAAGGCCCGTAAAAATTACATTTTGGTCCTTCAACCGTTATTTTAACGGAAAATATAGACATAAGGAGGAAAATGTTGACTAAAATATAAAATGACGATTTTTTTGTCTAAAAAAAAAGACATAGAGTTTTTTGTATATATGATCAAAACATGGGGAGTTTTTTTACATTATCCCTAAAAAGAAAGTAGTAATTCGTTTATTTTCCACCACGCGGCTTCTATCACTTGGTTTGACTTTGACTCCAGGGATTTTGAAAAACTGAAAAAAAATATAAAAATAACATGGTGCACCGCGACGGGAGGTGAACCTTTATTATTATTGTACCATATTGGCAGCTTCCCTCTCCAATGCTTTAAGTATTCTTTTAGTATATTTTATATTTGTGAAAAAAAACGTATTCTTTTATATTTTATTTTCTTGCTTATTTACCAAAATAAAATTAAATTTGTATTGAAATTTGAGAAGAAAATATTAGTCCTAGCAAATTATGTTACAATACGATAATCGAACATACTGACATGAAAAATTAATGAGTTTGGGTTTAGTAATAATGTTTTAGAAGTATGTAAGAAGATAAACACTGAGAAGCACCCTATACATATAACTAGAACACTAATATAATAAACATAAGTTAATTTAAATAACAACAATACATTTGTTTTTAACCCATGTGAGTTGGTAAGGGGTTTTTCTAACTTAAGTGAGGTCACGCGTTCAAACCGCACTCATGCATGCAGTCGTTTAAAACTTAGAGCCAGAGGTTTGCCTTTCGAAAAGAACCTACTCAGCTAGAACGAGAATTAATCTGGATATGGATATGGCTTAAAGACGCTGTCTATAGTTGGAACCCGTCCAAAACAACTTGTTGTTTAAAATATATATATATCAACAATACATGTCTCATATTATCCTTTATTATCATCTTCAACTGCTATCGAATATTTTCGTTTGCTGGATTTTTTTACCGGACGATTTAGTTACTAATTAGAATTACTGAAATTTATACAATCCAATTCAAAATGTTGTTGTTTATTTTTACTACACTATATGTTATATCCAACCTTCATCATTTTATTGTTTAGATGGGTTTAGATGAATGTCAATAATTATATAACCCATTACCCATACCTATAACCAATCTATAGAGTACGTACTGCTGAAATAAAGAACAATCCTTAAATTTCTATGACTAAAAATGAAATTCTTCATCTAATTTAGTTGGATTTTCACTAATTATCGAAAAGTGTTCACCCATACCTCATAATTTTATTTAAATTACTAAAATGAAAAATATAACAAATTTAATTTGTCATCCAAGAACAAGCTAGGGATGTAACAAGAAGAAATATCACAATTTCAAGCTAATGATATGCAAAGTGTCTTCGTGTAAAAAAAAAAAAAAGATAGGGAAATTTACAATTTCCTGCCTATGTTTTACCTATTTTAACATTTTCCTTCCTGTCTTTTTTTTTTTGGACAAAAAACTCCACACTTTATATTTTCGTTGACATTTTCCTCCTTTTGTTTATTTTTCTGTTAAAATAACAGTTGAAAGATCGAAATGTAATTTTACGGGTCCTTTTAAAAAAGCTAAAAAAAATAAGGATTGTTTTGAAATTTTCCCTTCTTCTTCAACAATCTTCTCCAATTTCCAACCCTAGCCGCACTCCTCCATCCCCACCACCTCACCGCCACCTCCATCCACTGGCACCTCCATCCCACAGCCACCATCCACCGCCACCTCCATTGATTATTAGTTCTATCACAGGTAATGGTTCAAAAGCTTCATGCAAATCACGGTACTATTATGAGGTCTTTTCTCTGTAGTTTTTTCTCCCATCAACAGCAATTTGTTACTAACTACATTACCAGGTAAATAAGATTGCAGCATAAAAAGTCAATACTTCCATAAATTACTAAAATTCAAGCTATTTTGTGGTTTGAAGAAAAAATAGTAGCACCAGCCCACTAGGATATATGAAACACAACCATGATCAATACTCGCGAAATGCACATCATTTAATGCGAATGGGGAAAAAATCATCAAAGAAATTGCAGCTGCATATAGCATAACAAGCATTTTCATAACAATGAAAAACTACAATTGAAAACACCACCATGAAAAGTTGATATTCATTGTAATAGTTTTTCTTTCTTTAAGCTAGTTCCAGAAATTCTACCTTATTTGTTTCACATCAATTTATTGTTTTTTATTAACACTAACTGAAGTTGATTTGGGATGTAATTTTGTCTTAAGTTCGTTTTAATAAAATTTCAGTTTGAATTTCAATAAAGTATAATATTTAATCTAATTGGAAGTGAGATTTTGCCTAAATAATGATACGCTATTTTCTCAGTCTGTTTAACATAATACATCACTACATTATAAACTATCATATCTACATTTAGTTATGTATTCAAATTAAATTTTCATTAAAAACGCACATCTTCATCATCTCCACCGACATATATAATAAGAGTATTGAATTGATGGAGAAAGATTTCAAAAGGAGAAAACAGACAAAGAAAAACATATTTTAAAGACAAACTTTTCAGAAATATAAATATAAGTATATTATTCCATTCAAATTATCTAATTAAACCAAATCAATTTAAGTAAAAAATATTCCAATTCAATTTGAATGGTTTAAATAATCTTTACATTTTATGTTTTTTCTCAATTTTCATTTGTTGGGAGAAATTCAAGAAGATATGTTAACGAAATTATGAATCGGGTAGAGGCCGATAGAATAGGCAGAAGTTGAAACCGTAACGCGAGAAAATAGATTAGGGTATATTTATTCAGGCATGGGCTTATCGGTATTAATTAAACGAATAGTATTAATCGATTAATTTGGTTAACTTGTACACTTATAAATCTTGTGGTTGTATGATATTTCTATTCGATACCAAAAGAAAATAATGAAACAATTCGGTATGAACCGATTACCGAAAACAATGGAAAATATGAAAAATGTGTGGTGAATAACTTCAATTTTTTCAAAGTAAATACAAACTTATATAGGCCTATTTAAATAAGCTGTAGAATTAAATTAAACTAACAAATCATTTGCTAACTAAATACACTTAAACAAAAGACCTTATCACTAACCATTTTTAATTTTGAAAATCACCATGTTAAATTGGTTGAAAGATTCAAGTGTCAAATTGCTCAAGATTACCACAATAAAAAATTATGTAGTTAAATACACCGAGTAGAACAAATTACAAGTTAAAGTTAAATATTAAATCTTATTTTGTATGGATGAAATTGTCCTTTCTACAAATAGTATTAATTCTTTCAAATTAATGAAATTTTTTTAATTTTCTTAAAACAAATCAATTTGGGAAAAAAATCTCACATATGTAATTCTATAAAATTACTTTTTAAAAAAAAATATATGAGTAGTTATGTATCATCCAATACAACAAGCTGGAAATGTAATAATAAAAATAAATATGACAATCTCTATTTGCATTCCAAGAAGCATCTAATATCTTGGTTGGCTTTTTTGGCCATGAAATATATATATCCATAAAAGCTAGAAACACCAAAAGCCAGGAGCAATGTTTAAAATTTTTTCATATGTAAGAAAATGGACAATACGTATACATTTTTCATTAATTGATACTTCATATATATAATTGTGTAACAACTGCGGACTTGATATCTTTATTCAGCAAAAAAGGTATTTTTTTTCTTAAAAAAAAAGGTATTTTTATTTTACAAAATCATTTCAAGTGACTCAAATCAAATTACTGAATTTTATTAATGGTAACCCAATTTTAGCAATTGTAACAACTTAGTTCCGCACTTTTAATTTGTAGTATTGTAGGACCTGAACTTACAAATTTATAATAATTATGTACGGTTAATCGGTTTCCAAAATTCATATTGGTCATTTCTTTTTATTTTTCTATTTCCCCTGAGAAGACTTCCAAGAAGCATCTAGGAAGATGTGAAGAAAATTTATCACAATTTCCATTTCCCTTGAGAGCACAACAATGGAATCAAGAAATTAATAGTTGGTTTCAATTGACCCTAATTCAGGTTATTAAATGGAAGAAACTTAAAAAGATTATTTAATCTGCTTTCAAAAAATAAAATAAATGTAATAGATAGGGAGATTTAGTAATAAAACACACTTTTAAACTTCCATTTAAAAAATAGCACATTGAGTTTTAATATTAGAAAAATAGCACATTAGTCTTAATAAGGCCTACATATTTTGAAAAAATTTCAAAAACAGCCTTTTTCTAATATTTGGTTTGAGCTTCTCTATATATTGTGCAAAAACCCTAATAATAATAAGGATGTAGATCCAAATAGATATTCACTTATTTCATAACGATAACACAATTCATTTCCAAGTAAAAAAGAAACATTGTCGCTATCAATATGGAATTGAGGATTAATGATTAATGATATTTGATTAATAATATGAAGAATGATAATATAATAGCTGCATTTCACGTAGCATCCAGAGGAATGCAAAACAATACGAGTGGAGGTTCATTAAAAAGATATTATTCTGCTGCACTAACTTAAAGAGTTATCCTTTAAGCTTTTTTTTTTTTTTTTTTTGGATACAAAGGAAGGGTGCTACCCCAAGCAAAGCCAAAGAACAATTATTAAACGTTCATGCGAGTACGCCGAGACCAACAAATTCCAACTTGGTCATTCTGCAAAAAATACCCAAGGCCAACCGGAGGTTCCTCAAGAATATTAATACCCCTTCCATGTTACAAAGCTTCATTAGCTAAAAAATCAGCCACTCTGTTACCTTCTCTATGGATATGCCTCACGGCAATTTCCCAGTCATTCGCCATAAGAGTTTTGCAGGTATGAACCAAATTAATACAACTACCCTTGCAAGTCCCAACAGTAGAGAGTCAATTAGTTACTAGAAGAGAATCAACTTCCAATATGACCTTTTTAAAACCTCTATTCCAAGCAAGTTGTAACCCCTGTAAAACTGCCCACAATTCTGCCTCAACCGCAATACAGCAGCCAATATTAATAGTAAACCCACATATCCATTGCCCACGATCATTTTGAAAGACACCACCACCCCCAGCCCATCCAGAAGAACCTTTGGAATAACCATCAGTGTTAAGCAAAATCCAATCCTTAAGGGGAGCACTCCAGCTAACAAAAATAGTCCTGTTAGGCATAAGGGGATCACCTATGAGACAGGAAGTGGCAAAGGCATCCGCAATCTGAATATACCTTTGTTTGAGCCAAAAAAGTTTATGGTGAAGGGTCTTGTTTTCCCTTCTAAACACAAAATCATTCCTCTATATCCATATCCACCACACCACATTAGCAAAATAATCAGGCTAAGAATCCGTAATCAGAAGGTTACCTTTCAACCGAAAGTTATGAAGTAGCCAATCCTGTAGAGACAAAGTTTGCTGCAAAACATACTCACGGTGACCAAGTAAGGCTATCCAGATAGGTTTGGCCAAGACACAATCTCGTAAGACATGAATATGAATCTCATCAAAATTGGGACAGGAAATATAGCTTGAGACCTCAGTAAATCCACGTTTCCATCTTTCCCAATTGCACATAATCTTCCCATGACCAACTTGCCAAAGGAACATTCTGACCCGTTGAGGAACTTCCAACTTCCAAATTTGCTTCCACATGTCCTCATAATCATTGGTAACCATACTAGAAATGAGACCATAAGCAGTCTTGACAGAAAATTCACCAGAGTTAGTAAGAGACCAACAAATCCCATCCTCCATCGTGCTATCATCTCTCAAAATAAAAGCAGATAATTTGTCTTTAATATAATCAGGAAGCAGATCATCTAGTAAATACCAGCGCCAGCCAATACCAGGCTCCCAAAAATCCCTGACAGTCTTATACATAGAAGCAACCGGAATCACACTTACAGCAACTACCTGTAACGGTACCTCGATAAGCCATCTGTCCGTCCAAAAAAAAGTACCTCTCCCTGAAATAATCTTAGCTTTAATCCCTTGTTGAAGAAAATCGACCGCCTTGTACATCCCTCGCCAAATTCCTGACGATTGTTGTTTAGGTTGAATGTGATCCACAGTCAAACCCTGTCTACAATATTTATGTCTAAGAACCTGGGCCCAAAGCGTATCCCTTTCGTTTAAAAATCTCCAACCAAGTTTGGTCATGAAAGCTAAATTTATGTAATGCAACTTACGAAGGCCTAAACCACCATTGACTTTGGGATTAATAACAAGATCCCATTTAACTAGACTTAAGCTTTTTTTATCACCCTTTTTTCCCCAGATAAATTGCCGTACCAGCTTCTCCAACTCATTACAAACAAAAAAAGGCAAAAGAGCTAATTGCATGGAGTAGAAAGGGATAGCAGATAACACAGACTACACCAAGGTAACCCGACCTGCAAGGGAAAGATACTTACGGGACCACCCTTCAAGCCGAGAACAAGCTTTGTCGAGGATAAATTTGTACATACCAGCACTAACCCGTCCATGGATAGAAGGGACACCGAGATATTTACCCAAGTTCTCAGCTCGAGGAATGCCCGAAAAAGAAGAAATACTCTCCGCAACAGAGACATCAACAGTAGGAAAAAAGAAAATACTAGATTTAGCAGCATTGACCTTCTGACCTGACGCCTCGCAAAAAGTCTGAAGACAGTTCATAATGATTTGAATCTGGTCCAGAGAAGCTTCTGCAAAAAGAACCATATCATCGACAAAAAATAGATGGGAAACCAATGGACCTTGTTGACCTAATCTGAGAGGCTGCCAAGCACCAGACTGAACCGCAAAATTAATAATATGAGATAGTCTCTCAATACAGAGCACAAACAAATACGGGGAAATAGCATACCCCTTATCTCACTCCCTGCGTAGGCTTGAAACTCTCCAACCTTTCTCCATTCCAGATCACCGAAAGCTGGGCAGTCTCAACACAACTCATGATATTTCTAACCCAATCCGAAGGAAAGCCAATGTCCATAATAGTGTTGCCAATGAAATTTCAAGACAACCTATCATAGGCTTTCTCAAGATCGATCTTTAAAGCCATCCAACCTTTGCCAGTCATAGACTTTTTCATCGTATGAAGAGCCTCCTGATACACCACAATGTTATCAACAATTTGCCTCCCAGGAACAAAGCTACTTTGATTC